>JAPMOR010085236.1:0-11486 GCA_026543865.1 Argiope aurantia
ACGGAAACCACTCTGAAACTGGGGTATGCATCCTTGTTTCTCCAATTCGAAGATTAGTCGAGCATTGACCATGCGTTCAAAGGTCTTGCAAAGACAATTGGTAAGGGCAATAGGTCTATAGTTCAGAGGGTTTGATGGATCTTTTCCAGGTTTTAGAATTGGAATTACAGTAGCTTCGCTCCATTGTTTAGGGTATTTATGTTCAGTCCAAATTCTGTTAAAAAGTAGCAACAAATTAGATAAGGAGGTTTCATTTAAATGGCGAAGCATGCTATAAGTTATTCCGTCTGGCCCCGGACAGGTGTCTCCGGCTTGAGACAGAGCCGTTATCAATTCAAACATCCTGAATTCAGAGTTGTATGTTAAAGTATTTCGGTCATTAAAATGCAAAATCAATCGTTCCGCAGGATTCTTAATTTCCAGAAATTCAGAACTATAGGAATCAATTGCGGAAACTTGTGCGAAGGCATGACCGAGAATATTAGCTACGTCTAATGGGGAGGAATGCACTAAATTTCCTATTTTTAAAACAGGAATAAAAGTTTCACTATAGATCCCATTTGCAGCTTTTATCCTTTTCCACAAAAGTTTGGGAGAAGTTGAGGATGTGATCGAAGACACAAACTTGATCCAAGATTCCCTCTGACTACGTCTGCGAATGCGTCGAGCTAAGGCTTTGGCTTTTTTAAAAGCCACAAGATTTTCTATCGTAGGGTACCTTCTAAAAATATTCCAGCGTTTTTTCTGATTCTTATAGCTATCGCGGCAAGCTTCATTCCACCACGGTCTGCGAAATTTTCTCAGACGTGGGGAGGTCTTTGGAATGGTGGCATTTGCAGCACTTATTATGCTGTCAACGACTTGTTGCACTGCTTCCGTGATATCGTTAGTACTGACCATGATCTCGGTGATTTCTGCCAAATGAGTGAAAGCTTCCCAGTCTGCTCGCTGGAATAGAAAACGCGGAGGACAAGGAGTCGCACCGCCGCTATCAGCATGTGAAACCATAATGGGGAAGTGATCACTATTGTAAAGATCTTTGCTTACTGCAAAATTCAGCAATGGCATGAGCTCAGGAGAACATATGGCCAAATCAACACTATGGAAGCGGCGTGTGGGTTCATGAAAGTAAGTCTTCTCATCATTATTAAGGAGACAGAGAGAGTTATTAGAAATAAATTGCTCGATCTGTCGCCCACGAGAATTAGTACTTTCTGAACCCCACCAAACACTATGCCCGTTGAAATCGCCTAGAATAATAAGTGGTTTAGGAAGCTGGTCCACTAAATTGTCAAGATGTTGTTGACTAAGGACATCATGAGGCGGTAAATATATACTACAGACTGTGACTAATGTTCGTGTGTGAACTTGCACAGCCACAGCCTGTAGAGGTGTATGTAAAGTAAGAGGTGTACTCGGATATAGATTTGAAGTGAAGATACAGACACCACCAGAACTCCGAGATCCCGTGTTTGTATCTTTCCTAGTACAGTTATAACCGCGCAATTTTAATGGAATATTGGGTGCTAAGAAGGTTTCTTGAACACCTAAACAAACTGGATGAAATTTGTTTAAAATTGTCTTGATGTCTGGAAGTTTGGAACGAATGCCGCGACAATTCCAAGAAAGGAAGGTACCCATTAAGAAATAGAATTTGGCATAGAACGATTACAGGCATTAGTTGGAGTTGCTTGGATTTTCGCAACTCATCTCCAGGTCATCTTCATCCTCTGATGGATGCAATGTAATATCTGGGCTATTTAAAGTGCCACCAAAAATGGATCCCCTCAGGGGCTCACCTTCTTTAGGTGAGTACGGGTGTCCCAACCCCGAGGTACCCAGGGATCTTTTCCTATCTCAAAGGGTTTACTGTCTTTAGTAGATACGGGCGTCGCGACCCCGGGATGCCTTAGCGATCTTTTCCCTTTTAGTTTCAATTTCTTCACGTCGAGACTACAGATAATTATTTTTGCATTTCCAAGATTTAAAATTATTTTTTTCCAACTTTTCTAAATTTACATTTTTTTGAGTGGCTGTTTTTTCCTTTCCTCATTAAGATTTGGTTTGCATGTATTAATTAATTGTATCTTTTGTTGAGTTTCTTTCCCTCGACGGTAAGCGAGGGAGCTCTCCATGTGAAGCTGTTGCCTTTTCATTGCTTATTGCTTCTCATGGACAGCCAAAAACCCCACGTGTTGGCCGTGCGTGGCGACCCATAGGACGGGTGGTACATTTCGGTCCCCGGTGTATCAATCGGCCGGTATCCTAGGCACTTGACTGGGCTGCTCAAGGGGATCAAGCGAAGGGGTCACTCCTTGGGCTTGGCGTTAAGGGTGGTCACTGTCCCCGGGGGTGACTCCCAGCGTATAGGTTCCGGCTAGCACCATGGTAAGCGCCGAGGCTGGGAATGTCTAGAGCCGGTGGCTGCCATCCCTTGTTGGGCTCCGTGGTGGGCGGTGCCGTCGGACCTGAATCTTTTCTAATATCATATGGGCTCTTCTCATCACGATTCACCGACATTTACCGTTGACGAACTGGCTTCTTACACTCGTTTTTTAATAATTTCTTTTGAAACTAAGTTGCAAAACAAATCACCATTTGCTATTGAGAAAGCTATTAAAATCATAGGTGGTGAACCGAAATCTGTGAAAAAATTGCGATCTGGTGACCTCTTAATTGAAACCGTCTCATCTCTCCAAACGAAATCTTTCCTTTTGGCTAAAACCTTTCTAGATCATCCAATTAATGTTACACCACATAATACGTTGAATACTTCTAGAGGAGTTATATCAGAAACTGAGTTGTTAGGCACTTCCGAAGCTGAAATCCTCCAGGGTTTATCTAAACAAGGAGTACAACACGTTAGACGCATAAAAATTAAAAAAGGCACTGAAATTTTTGACACCAAACATATAATTCTGACATTCCGTACGACTAATCTTCCAACCTCTATCAAAGCTGGATATCTAAATTGTAAAGTCCGTCCATATGTCCCAAATCCTCTACGTTGCTTTAAATGCCAGAGGTTCGGGCATTCGAAAACTAGCTGTCGATCCACTACTGTGAACTGTGCTCGTTGCTCAGAACCTGGTCACGAGGATGCATCATGTACGAATTCCGAATTGTGTTTTAACTGCAAAGGAAATCACTCTGCATACTCAAAGAATTGCCCCAAATGGACAACAGAAAAACAAATTCAATCGGTCCGAGTTCATCAAAAATTATCTTACCAAGAAGCGAGAAAAGTTGTTGAAGCTCGAACTCCAGCATCAAAATTTCCATTGTTTTCCTCAGCTATAAAAACTCCAACCGTAAGTAGTTTTCAGCAACCAATTTCAACAGTAAATAAACTTTCAGAAACTCCCACTTCTACTATTTATCTCTCTGAAGAAAAAGAGAAAACAATTACCGTTAAGATGAGCGAATGGTTAGCGCTTTTGGACATCAAAAAGTCATGGGAAGAGACATCTTCCACTTCCTCTAGAAAACAGAAAAGAAAGAAAAACCCACAAAAAGATAAGACAAATCTAAAATCTGTTGTTAATAAAAATAAAGAAATGAATAAAACTGATGATAAAGAAAAATTCACCGGCCTTACAATTCATCCATCTGATGACACTTTAAGTGACATGGATCAAGACCGAGAAAGCTCGGACTCGAAGAAACCTTCACCGAAGTCTTACAAATCAAAGTTCTTTAAGAAACCGAAGTAAAATATTTTTTCCTTTTTTTCTTCTTTTTAATGTCTCTTTGTATTTCTTGGAACTGCCGCGGTTACCGCTCTAAAATTGAGGATATCAAGTCAATGATTAATATGTACCAGCCTGTTTGCATTTGCCTTCAGGAAACCTTTTTGAAGGAAACAGTTTCGATTAAACTACGTGGCTATAATTCTACTCGAAAAGATGTAGATACAAGAATTGGCTCCTCTGGAGGAGTTTGCATCTTAACATCAAACCTTTATCCGAGTAATGCTCTCCCTTTGCACACGTCATTGCAAGCTGTTGCTATACAAGTACATTTTAAATCTTTAGTTACCATTTGCAACATATACATTCCGCCACATGATAAAATTAACCAACATGATCTTAATTTATTAGTAGATCAGCTGCCAGAGCCATTTGTGTTGGTCGGAGATTTCAATGGACATAGCATGTTGTGGGGTAGTGATGATACAAATCTTCGAGGACGACAAATTGAAAAATTGATTTCAGATTATTGTCTCTGTCTCTTTAATAAAGATGAGAAAACTTATTTTCACGAGCCAACACGGACATTTCATTCACTGGATTTGGCAATTTGTTCTCCTCCTTTGTTTACACTGTTAGATTTTAATATTGGAAGTGACCTATATGGTAGCGATCACTATCCATTGCGTCTCTCCTACGCTGATAATATTTGTGTGACTGAACGACCACATAGTTTCATATATCAACGGGCGGACTGGAACAACTTCACGCAGTTGGCAGTGATTACTAATGCAATGGTACAGACTGAAAATATTAATGATGCAGTAAAAGACATAACGAAAACTATAATCGAGGCTGCTGATTCTTCGATTCCGAAACGTTCTTCACAACCTCATCGTTTTCGCAAACCATGGTGGAATGATGCATGCCGTGAAGCTTACAAGAAACAGAAAAAATTTTGGAACATATTCCGCCGTTATCCTACAACGTCAAACCTCATCGCCTTTAAAAAGGCTCGGGCATTTGCACGTCGAGTGCGGCGGCAGAGTCAAAGAGAATCTTTCATACGCTATGTCTCTTCAATCACCTCTTTAACATCAAGTAAACAACTATGGAGGAAAATTAAAGCAATCAATGGTATATATAGAGATTTCACATTTCCCATATTGAAGATTGGGACAGATGTTTTTTCGTCACCAGAAGATATAGCTCGAGTTATTGGACACTCATTTGCTAAAGCATCTGGTGTGAGCTCCTATTCTGCTATCTTCCAAGTAATTAAGAATAATGCTGAAGAAACGCCTATAGATTTTAATACTAAGAGACATTTTTTATATAACTGCGACTTTCAAATGTTTGAATTGAAGAAAGCTTTATCTCAGTGTCGAAATACTTCACCTGGGCCAGATGGTATTTCATATCATATGCTTCGTCATTTAAATGAAGATTCGCTCTATAATGTCCTTCGTTTATTCAATCGCATTTGGAAAGAGAGAGTATACCCTACACAGTGGAGAGAAGCTATTGTAATCCCTGTTTTAAAACCCGGAAAGGAGAGTACAAACCCTATGAATTACCGTCCCATTGCACTTACCAGCTGTTTATCCAAAACCATGGAACGGATGGTGAATGCAAGATTGATTTATATCCTGGAGACAAAAAATTTGCTTCCACCTCATCAATGTGGATTTCGTAAGAAACGCTCGACTGTTGATAATGCTATTTATCTGGAGACGCAAATTCGCAATGCCTTCCTTCAAAGAAACCATTTAGTCTCGGTTTTCTTTGATATTGAGAAAGCCTATGACCGAACATGGCGTTACGGCATTTTGCAAATATTGAAGAGATTTGATTTTAGTGGTAACTTGCCTATTTTTATACAAAATTTTTTATCTTTTCGTAATTTTAAAGTTCGCATCGGATGTACATTGTCCGATTCCTTTATCCAATCAGAGGGGGTTCCCCAAGGCAGTGTTTTGAGTGTAACATTGTTTATTCTCCATATATCTAATATACTTTTAGAATTGCCCCATTCTGTCAAAGGTACTCTCTATGTGGACGACCTGCAAATCTCTTTTCAGGGATCATCTATACAATTAATCGAAAGGCAACTTCAAATCGCTATTAATAGCATTCTTGCATGGTGTGAAAAGAATGGCCATACTATATCACCTACCAAAAGTTATGTTGTACATTTTTGTAGAAGAGGAGGCTTGCATCCAGACCCTGATCTCCGCATTCGCAATCATTCCATACCAGTTATGAATGAAGTACGATTTCTTGGGATAATTTTTGATCGCCGGCTGACCTTCCTTTCGCACATTTTGTGTTTGCGTAAGAGGTGTGAAAAATTATTAAACATACTAAAAGTATTATCTAACACCTCATGGGGAGCAGACCGTACTTTTCTCCTTAAAGTTTATGAATCTGTAATTCTTTCTCGTATTGATTATGGTTGTACTGTGTATGGTTCTGCATGTGCTTCTAATCTGAAAAAACTTGACCCTATCCATCATTCTGCCTTACGAATTTGTTCGGGTGCCTTCCGCACATCTCCTGTTGATAGCCTTTATGTGGAGTGTCATCAAACTCCTCTCCTTCTCAGGCGGCATAAATTATCAATTAATTATTATTTGAAAATCTTGTCAATACCCAACCATCCTTTGAGATCTCAGTTTGTTAACCAGTCTCTCGACAGACTTTATAATGCCCGTTCTTCTAGAATACGTCCATTCCTCGATCGCACCAAAAAAATGTTGCTAGACACGTGTTTTAATAGTTTACAAATCCAGCAAGATACTATTCATCATTATCCACCTTGGAATGTACCATCTGTCCGACTCTTGAATCCATTTGAGTATTTCAATAAGAATACCACTCATCCAGTTGTTCTACAACAAATCTTTTATTATCATCGTTCTCAATATTCCGATTATAGAGCTGTTTTTACAGATGGTTCAAAAGCAGATGAACATGTGGGTTTTGGAGTCATTATTGATGATGTCAGTTATAGTCGCAAACTTTCTCCCTTGTGTTCAATTTATAGTGCAGAAGCAATGGCAATCCTCCATGCTCTGCAACGTATATCTTATAGTCAGTATAAAAAATTTTGTATCTATAGCGACAGTATGAGTGTATTACAGCAATTGCAAAATATTGAAAATACCACTCACCCAATTTTATTCAATATCATCGATACAATCTCCTCATTGATAGACAGAGACTATAATATCCTCTTCTGTTGGACTCCCAGCCATGTCGGTATTCTAGGCAATGAGAAGGCAGATACGGCAGCTCGAACAGCTTCTATTGCTTTGGACCATTCAGTCCCGCTAGCAGACATACGTAATTCCGTGAAGAAATACATCCTTGCAAAATGGCAAGAAAGATGGGATTTGCAAATTAATAACAAGCTACATAGTATTAAGCCTATTATTTCATTGTGGCCCATTCTTCCTAACCGAAGATTCGATGTTAAATTGACGCGCCTACGAATAGGACACACCCATTATACCCATAAACACTTGCTCTCTAAGGATTCTGCACTAATGTGTTCAACGTGCAACGAAAGTAAAACTGTAGATCATGTTTTAACAAAATGCCCTGATTTTACCTCTTCACGTTTACATTATTTTAAAACAACCGTTTTAGACTTGAAAGACTTAGTGGGTGAAAGACCCCACCCAAATTTGTTTCTTTTCCTAAGAAATATTGGTATCTTACCTCTAATTTAGGTTTTAACCCATGTTTTTATTGTTTTTTGAGATTCTTACAGTTTTTAACTCTTTGTAACAGTATGACGTCATTTGATTTTTTAAAGAAAAGCTACAACATTATTTAAAACTTTCGATTAATAGTAATTTTCATTACTCATTTTAGCCTTTGTTAAATTGTTCCCTTTTTTAATCTTGTGTTTGGCGCAGCATAGCCGATACCGGCTTTTGTGCCATAAAACACCAAAATCCAATCCAATCCAATCCAAAAATGGATGGCAAGTCCTTGTGGACAACACCTTTTTTCGCTAGCCCCAAGGCGACAGAATTTTTTGAGGATCTTTTAAGTTTCAATGGGAGATCCGATTTTGAGATGCCATTTTTTGCAAGCTTTAGCTTCAGCGAGTTCTTTGTTTTTTTCCCTGGTGCTCTTTTTGATTTCGGGGGTTCTAATTCTGGAATTGGATTACTTTTTATAGATTCGTCAGAATCAGACTCTGATATTTTTTTAGTGCTATTAGTTTTAACTGTTCGTTTCTTGCAATTTGCACAAGAACAATTTGAGCAAAAATTTTTCTGTACAGCCGAGGCATAACTGACACCAGGTGTAGGGGTCTGAGATTCAATTTTACGTCTGGCTTCAGGATACGTTATATTTTCTTTTATTTTTAAAGTTGTGACCTGTTTTTCTAAGTGCCAGCGTGGGCAAGATCGAGCATACGAAGGGTGATCTCCGCCGCAGTTCACGCACTTTTCTTTTGCGTTGCACTGCTGGCTATCATGCCCTTTCTCAGCACAACGGGCACAAGTTAGTGTCCCGCGGCAATTAACTTTCGAGTGGCCAAATCGCTGGCACTGAAAGCACCTCAATGGATTTGGTATAAATTGGCGAACTGGTAACTTGATATACCCAGCATAAATATATTCAGGTAGTTTAGGATTATGGAAAGTGAGTACGAAATGTTTTGTGGGGAGGAGTTGCCCATCACGTCGAATTGATATTTGCCGAACATGAGTCACTCCCTGCTTTTTAAGTTCAGCAGATGTCTCTTCAAGTGGAACATTAAATAATTCTCCGCAGGTTATAACGCCTTTGGATTGGATTGGATTTTGTTGTTTATTGGCGCAAGAGCCATATCTGACTATACTGCGCCAGACACATGGTAAAAAGGCAGTCTTATACTTTATTTAAACAACTATAAAAACTGGATATAAACACTGATAAATTTCAAATCAGTATGTCTTAAAATTGTAAACAAGTTAAAAAACAACAAAGTTAGATGTTAAATAATATGGTAAAAACCAGCTGCTTTTAAAAATTTAAAAAGGTTTTTGTGGGGATGTTCCCCGACAAGCATTTGCATGTCGACTGATGAAGCATTAAAAAATCTCAAACGATGAGGATTAAAATTAGGACATTCAATTAAAAGGTGAAAAACCGTTAAAACCACTTGGCATTTCGAGCAAAAAGGAGCCCGTTCGCCGAATAAAAGATGTTTGTGACTAAAACGTGTGTGACCAATGCGGAGTCTAGCCAAATTGACATCCAACTCTCGCACTGGTATACAAGGCCAGGAAGAAATAATCGGTTTTACAGAATAGAGTTATAACGCCTTTGGAGAAGTTGAGAGATGAGTGAGGACTCACCGATATCGGTATATTAGCAAGAGATTTCAATTTCATAAGTTGTTGGGATTGTTTTTTGGAATCTATCTCCAACAACAAGTCACCAGAACGCATTTTTTTTACAGATTTAACCTCGCCGACGGTCGCAAAAATTGCTTTTTGAACTAGGAAAGGAGATACGTTATGAAAAGTTTCATTTCTTTCAGATATTCGTTTTATTATAAAAAAGGTATCAAAATGATCAATATTGGGAATTTTGAATACTTTACGCCCACTGAAGGGAGATTTGTGTGAGGAGCCCATACGATATTGATGGGGATTCGGGCCCGACGGCACCACCCACCACGGAGTCCAACAAGGGAAGGCAGCCACCGGCTCTGGCCATTCCCAGCCTCGGCGCTTACCCTAGCGCTAGCCGGAACCTATACGCTCGGAGTTACCCCCGGGGACAGTGACCACCCTTAACGCCAAGCCCAAGGAGTAACCCCTTCGCTTGATCCCTAGCAGACTAGTAACTCAGGTTGCTAGTTACCGGCCGATTGATACATCGGGGACCACAGTGCACCGCCCGTCTAATGGGTCGCCACGCACGGCCAACACGTGGGGGTATTTGCTGTCCATGAGAAGCAGGAAGCAAACAGAGCGGCGACAGATTCTCATGGAGAGCTCCCTCGCCTACCCTCGAGGGAAAGAAAAAAAAAGGAGACAGCAGAAGGCGTAGTGGAGAGTAAATCATAAAGGGAGTAAAGATCCCTGGGTACCTCGGGATTGGGACACCCGTACTCACCTATAGTAGGTGAGCCCCTGAGGGGAACATGACCTGGAATCCAGCAGAATAAAATTTCATAACCTCTATTTTGAAGTGTTTTTAAAAGGCATAAGATTTCCAAGGCAATGGGATGAATTCGAATGCGGAAATGAGAAAGTGTTTCTAAGGAACTCATGCTGTCGGTATAAATACAAAAATTACGTTCGGATAAGAGAGAAACTTTCTGTAAAGCATAAAAAATTGCCATCAACTCAGCAGATAAAACAGAAAAGGATGCATACAGAGTGTAACCCAGTGTTTCCGAGTGGAAAACAATACCACAACCAACATGGTCGTCTGTCTTGGAACCATCCGTAAAAATAGGCAAATACGTTGAATACTGACAGCGATGAGAACTAAAAAGTTTTTGGAAAATAACAGGGGCCGTTGTTGACTTTTCAAAACCATGAAAAGGGTTTATAAAGGAAAACCGAGGGATATCCCAAGGAGGAAATGCAAATAAATCAAGTGTCTGAATATTCATATCACGGAGTTCCGAATCATTCAAGATTAATTTAACTCTTTCACAAAATGGAAGAATGTTAGAAGGTCGAGCCGTGTATAATCTGCGAAGGCGACTAGGAAGTATCAAGGAGTGCATAGGGTGTTTCGGGACAGAAATCGCTCGGAGGTAATAGTGTACAGATATTTTTTTGGCGCCGTAAATTTAATGGTAATTGGTGAGAGACAACGTAAAGACTTTCCACTGGTGAGGTCCGAAATGCACCTTAACAAATTCTTAAAGCAGAATGGTGTATGGTATCCAGTCTACGTAAAACAGAAGACCTTGCAGAACCATATACCGTGCAAGAATAACCGATTCATAGATTCGAAGCAAAGATGTTCTGTCTGCTCCCCAAGAGGTTCTTGAAAGTACTTTGAGAATGTTCAATGATCTGTCACACTTCTTCCGCAGATGTAAGACATGCGGAAGGAAAGTGAGCTTGCGATCAAATATTACTCCCAAATATTTTATTTCATTAACCATAGGTATTAAAGTATTTTGGATATGGATTATAGGATCCAAATGGATTCCACGCTTTCTGCAAAAATGCACACATCGACTTTTCTCAGGTGAAATCGCATGCCCGTTTTCCTCGCACCAATCTACCAGTTTGTTAACTGCAACTTGCAGTTGGCGCTCTATTAAGCTCATATTGCTCCCCTGACAAGATATCTGAAGGTCATCCACATATAATGTACCTTGGATAGATGGTGGTAAAACGTTAAGAATCTGACTAAAATGGACAATAAAAAGTGTAACACTGAGGATGCTTCCCTGTGGAACACCCTCAGCCTGAATAAAAGCATCAGAATAAAAATTTCCCAGACGTACTCGAAACGTGCGAGTCGACAAGAAACGTTCGATAAAACTTGGAAGGTTTCCTTTGAAACCCAAGTCAAAAAGTTTTTTTAAAATTCCATAACGCCATGTACGGTCATATGCCTTTTCTATGTCAAAGAAAATGGAGACTGAATTTTCTGAATTTTCTGGATTTTAATGGCACAAGAGCCATGATGTTGGCCATGCTGCGCCAAACTGTATTTTTCATGATTAAAATGCAAAATTTCAGCTATAAAAACAATGTGAAAACTTTTGAGAAAGATGTAGAAAACTTAAATATGTGGATAAAAACCTATTGATTTTAA
>JAPMOR010085237.1:0-33232 GCA_026543865.1 Argiope aurantia
TTATGGCATTTTCTTTTCATCGCTGTGCTGTAACTTTTTTTCTTTTCCCTTTATTATTCTGAAGAAAACTATTATTTAATTAATTTATGTTACTATATTTTATATAACACATTCTGTAATGACACTGAATTATTAATATACATATAAGTTATATTTCCTTTTTTACTACAAAAATATAATTTATCTAATATTAAAAATTCTTTAATAAAATGTGAGTAAATTATTTTCCTTGTTTATTTGAAGAAAGAAATCCAATTTAATATCTTATAACTTCAGATGATAATTTTGCCAAACTCGTATTATTTTAATATGAAATGAATCTTAAAGTTTTTTTTACGTATTATTTTAAAATGTAATTTAAATGGAACTAGTACTCGCCGGAAAAAAAAACACTAACAAAAAAATTGTTGAGAAAGCGGTTTCCCTAAATTAGAAGTTTATAATTAACTATCAGATGTCTTTATTAAAGTGAAAACACTTCTTTGAGAACATTTCTAAAATGAAAATGACTCGTGTTTTGAAACAATCTTAAATACATTTCTTGTTATTAAAATAACATAAAGAGTGCATTACTCATTTCAATTAATTTTAAAATATCCCTGACAACTTCTGATTATCATCTTGTTGTTCATCTTGTTTTTCTAAGATCCTTCTATAAATATTAATTTCTTAATCGGCAACACTCTCAAAAATTCATTATTAATATATTTCAATTTGCTTGTTGTTTATTCTAGAATGCAAACAATTTAAAACTTCTAATGACTAAAGGCTTTGAAATTAAAAAATAGATTAATTCAAGTCTTCACATATTAATGAATAAGATGAAAAAAAACATATAATCCAATATAGTAAAAGAATAAAGTTATATCAATTAAGACCTTTTCACTTTTTTGCTAACAATTTTTGAACAGAAAAAAAAATTAAATGTATCAAATATTTTTCCTTACCAAACTTCAAAATAATTTAAATAGGTTCTGCTCCAGGCATACCGGCATATTTTTCGCTTTGATGGGCATAACAGAATATTCCCATTGAAGATCCGCTTTAAGCATTCAATAGAAAACTTAGGGTGGCGCGGTGGCCTGGTGGTAAGGGCTCGGTTTTGGAATTGGAGGGCTTCCGGTTCGAGACCCGATTCCAGCGAAGGACTGTCGTGTAAGTAGGTCTGATGCACGCTAAATCCATCGGAGCCAAACGCCCTCCCGCTGGTGTGGTATGGAAGAGTGGAGAGGGGGCGCCAGATCATGTGTCGTCCTCGTCATCCGACCACAACTTAAAATTACGAGGTCCGTCCCAAAATATCCCTAATGCTGTTTTAAAACGGGACGTTAATATAAATAACTGGAATTCAAAAATAAACTTAATTCACGGATTGAACAATTTCTAAACTTTATTCTCTTGCTTATATGCATTTATGCTTCCATGCACATATATACATACGAAATGGTTATCTAATAAATGAGCAGCGATGAGTTCTCTTTAACCAACAGCTTGTTCTTCGTCCTTATTTTAAAAAAAATGTTCAATTTTTAATGTGTTTTAAAAATTCCTTGTTGTAAACTCTGTCGACAAAGTAAGGCCTGAAGCAGTAAAAGATGGTACGAGAATGCATTCAGAGCTTATATAATCTAAAAACGGGATTTTCCTTAAATCTAATTGAGTGCGAATTCACTTCGAGAACTTATGTTTCATATGATTTGCAGTTTCAAGGGCGATAATTAAAGTTACTGAAGTTAAACTGTGAGAATTAAGATGTTTACGCAATTCGGAAGCTAAAGGACCTTTTCTTTTTTCCCATTCCAACTGTTAGCAAATGTTTTTATTTTAAGAGGGTGGATAGATTAAACTTATTACATATCTACCAATTTCTTTTTTACACTGAATCTAGTGTACTTTAAATGGAATGATTGTAGCTTAGGTGTTTAAAATATTGATTTAATTATATGATACATGAAGCAAATGGAAATCGCATTACGAAAAAACATTTGTACAAACATTTGAAAAAACATAAACCACTTAAGTAAAATAATTGTATGCAGAAACGAAAATATGCCAATGTCTGGTTGAAACCCAACTAGTTGATGTTCTGGGGCACAGACATCTGCTATAAATTCACCATCGATTGGAATCGAAACACGACTAGAAGAGTAAATACGACTCAGCGGTCGTTTCGAAGAAAAATACGGAATGATATTTCAAGAATTGAGATGCAATTGAATAATAATTCATGTAAGTTAGGAATTATTGCAATTATAATCTGATATAAAGCTCTTCATGAATTCAAACACCGTTTCTTTATTGCTACTAACAGAAAGTAGGTCACGAAGAAGAGCCGTCTTAGTAAACCGCAAACGATTTACATGCTGAATCCTTTTTTGAAGAGCGTTTTATTATTATTATTAT
The DNA here is from genome assembly GCA_026543865.1 of Argiope aurantia. NCBI lineage: Eukaryota > Metazoa > Arthropoda > Arachnida > Araneae > Araneidae > Argiope > Argiope aurantia. The sequence goes on from JAPMOR010085237.1 coordinate 2,404, forward strand.
TATTATTATTATTATTATTAAATATGAAAATGTAGTTGTTGAATATGACCTATGAAGGTGAAGGAATTTTCTCAATCTATTCATCCTTGCAGAAAAATGCACTTTGTAAAGTTTATGTTGGCTTCGTGAGTGGAAGCCTTTAAACATGGGGTTGGAATGATGAATATATTCTTAAATTTGTCGAATTTTAATGATTCAGATTTAAGGAATGGTCAATTATTATTGATTAATAAAGTTAATAAAATAAAGAACATTTACTAATAAGAATTAAACTCCAAGATCACATTCCTATTTTAAAAAACTTGTCTATTATCGTTTTCTGAATAATAGAAAGTAAATGAAGAAATAAATAATTGGCGAAATACAGATTTTTCTATTTCTGATTCTTGCTTCTCTTCAGAGTTATCTCATAAAAAAGATGGATGGGTATTTGACGCCTAAGAATTGCATCTCTCCAATTTTCTTCAGATATTCGATTTAGTGCTGTTTATTTATATGCAGCTACCCGCCTTAGTTGCCTTTATTTTAATACGAATATCTCATAAATAACCATTCGCCTCTTCCTGGTATATTACAGCTTTATACGTGGAGTGTTATATTGGAAGCGCTTTGCTACTCCTTTATGGGAATTCGAAGATGGCAAAATATATATTGAGGAATAATTCAAATTTATTCAACTCAATAAATTATTTAGAGCAAAATTGAAAATTTCTATCGAATTTTGGATGAAATCTACCCCGTAAAAAATGTATGTGCCTTTTCATTTGTATGTATGTGAACTCAAAAACGTTTCATTTGTATGTATGTGAACTAAAAACTCAAAAACTCAAAAACGCAACAATCTAAGTGAATGAAAATTAAAATATATATTTAACAACAAAATTTTAGATTTGCATCAGATTTTTATTCAAATCTGATTACGCAACATCATATTTAAAGTCAAATCTAACGCAATACCTCAAAAATGTTATACATTTAAAAACGATCTTGACTCCAAAATTGCAGATCAGTGTCAAATTTTGATCCAATTTGATCTTTTTATTTGTGGTCATCACCATATCTAGCACACCTGGGATGATTTGTACACTTCGTCGTAGGATGATTGAAACTACTACATTGAGTGCATTATCTAAATGAGTAGAAATCATCAATAAGATGGATACTCCTCCAAACATAAAGAAGCGCGAAATAAAGTCTTCTTTGAAAAATTTATTCTATCAGTTTAATGTTCAATTAGCTTAACAACTGAATTGCTTAGAATAATTTACCGGATCATCTCGTAAAACAATAAATATTTTTGAGGATTAATAATGTGACAAGATGATCCTCAATAGTGGATTTATGTACACCCAATACACAATATTGTGTGTTTCTATTCTTAAACCTGTCACAGATAAAATTTTTATTAATAATGTTCAAATTTAAAAATTAATCAATCAATTTATTAATATCACAATTAGTATCTCTCACTAATTGCTATTTTTGTAGTAGAAATACTATTATTATAAGCGGTAAATTTCTAAGAGTTAGCTTCATTCTTTTTCATATTTTTAGAGATACCTTTAGTTTTTCGTTTCATAATTAAAGCAATTTCTTAAGCTTAACAACAAAAGCAAATTTGTGCCACACTCCCTTTGCAAAATCTGAGCAAATGAAGGAATAGACTCTTTAGTTTTCTTTAGATTTGTTACATAACGTAACTTCTTTTTAACGTTAATTAAAGATTATAATATTAACTTTGTCAGCTACATTAGTTGAACTTCTAAACAAGAATTCTGTTTTTCAAGATCTTTGATTCATTTATGTATATATGTAGGATATTTTGAAATCTAATTTAAATCTTGTTAATTTCCGAATTTTATCTCAATTTAGCACTTATGAACTTCAGTCTAAAATGTTCTCTTATTTCCTGATCCAATTCCCACTTTTTATTTAATTAATTCGCCAGATGCTCTAGAAAACAGATGGTCTCAGCATTTTCTCAAGCTCCGAGTGAAGAGACAAAGACCCTTAATGCTTACAACATTCTTTTAAAGATACCCAAGATTCCCTTTCCTAAGGTTACATGTGTTAAAGAAATCCCTATCAAAATCTCATAGAAAAATCACTGAACTGATAAAATTGTCACTTATGCATTTGTATTGCTATGTAAGTGGATGCCAATTTTGTCATCGCCTCTTGTACATAAAATGCCTTTCGGAATGAAATAAATCGAAACTAAAATTTCAAAAGTCTCTTCTTCCCGGCCTTGCAATTACTAAAATATGTTTTATATATATTTATGCCCGCCTTTCAAATTCTGCTAGTTTAGATTCTAATTTATAACAATTATTCGGTCATTTATCATTAAATCAATGAAATAGTAAAAAATACAATATTAGATTGAATATCAGATTTGTTCATTTTATTTTGAATATACACCCCTACTGAAATAATAATCGGAAATAACTAATTTTCTTTTTTTTTTCAGTCACTTTAAATAGTAAACATAAGAGACAAGAAAAAAATATTAACAGAGAGAATTCAAAGTGAACACGTGCCAACTTAAGTGTTTTTTTATAAATAACCGCAAAATGTGGGTTCAAATGATCAATTAAGTTTTAGTAAGTACATAAAAGCTTCAAATAACCACCAGGTTGCGTTCGAAGGTTTTGACAGTTTGCAATTTTTTTCGTCTGATAACACATCTTTCACCTTTTCAAAATCTAGTTCTGTTTTTCTTTTAAAGACTTAGCTTTAGTTCAGCTTGTAAAAACGAAAGATGCTATTCGCTCTTTGTCATATGTATTCTTTCATCAGAGTGCTATTCGCTCTTTATCATATTTATCGTATGTATTCTTTCATCAGAGGAATTGCCAGCTTTCTGAAATATTTCCTCCTAAAATAGACTTTCGTTGTCGCTTGTCGAATGAATAATGCAGCTGTCGATTGCAGATACTTTATTTTTTTTTAAACTATTAAGAAATAAGATGATGTCAACGGTGCGCGTATATCTCTGATATAGAGATAACAGATTCGCAGACTTTTCTATTAACGTCTTGAATTCCGGACATTCACTACTTCGACAGGAACTGCAAGAGCAGCTAAAATCAAGCTTCCATAACACCTTGTGGTAAAAAGAATGAAACGAAATTCTTCTCTTGTATATTTCTCATATACGCGCCTTTAGAAGCTTACAGCAACTCAAAGACTTTTCAGAAAGTCATCGCAATTTTTGGATTTGGATTTCGATGACCTATACTAATTCAAACAAGGAAAAAAAAAAGACCAGTAACAAGTATAAGGAATAAAATACATAATATTTCCCGTTCAAACTTCCAACCACACTGCTTTATATGGTAAAATTGCATACCAAATTTAATTCATCTAGCTTTTTGAATTTATTATTAGTGTGATCACTTACACTGAGACAGATAAACTAACAATCTTCTTTTGAATGGAGTTTTTTCAAAATTTGATAGAAGTGTTCAAATATGGGGTCACCAATTTAATTCCATATAAATCAAATCTTTTTTCAGTTAATGTGTTCAAAACAGACAGATAGAATTCCAAAAATGTGTTTTTCATGTTACCTTTTTTTTTTCCTAGTTTACAAATTTGAAGTCAGAGCTTACGAATCTTTTTGGTAGGCATATTGACAATTAAATGCGTAATTTGTATCTGCAATCCAAAATGAAGGTATTTTCAAAACTAGATTTTCTTAACTGATAAAATGTGCATACTGAAATCGTTTCCACGCTCGAATAAGCAGTAAACAATCACTTGATTTTTAAAAAAAATTGCGCCAAATGAACAAACGCGGCTTGTTATAAATAGAAATGACCCCTCCTAACGCTGATCGTCCTTGATTGGATCGAGAATAAGAAGAAGAAAAAAAGTTGCTACGTATTTATCATTCTTCAAAACAATTTGTTAAAATTTTTGAATAAATTATGTTAGTCAGCATTTTGACATCATGTGTGCTCGCGCATTCCCCTTTCTTCTCGAACTTTCGCTTTGTTTTTTCATTTGTATTCGTCATTGAATCGGGGCAGATGTTTCTCTTCTTTGTGATAACTCAGCATTTGATGAGCCCCTGTTGTTTGCGACTACAAGTTTGGTTTTGCTGACTTTTTCCTAGATTTCTGATCCCCTTCAGAAAGCAAGTATAAAAAGTTTATTTAGAAGATAAAGAATAAAGATGTAAAGTAGCTTATCTAGATCAAGAACAAGATTAGGATTAATCTTCCTGATGTATGGATAAATTATTGAACAAAATCTGTCGAGAAAGGCGTCTACAAATTCTCTATACTACGGTAAGTTGTATTATACATTTCTCTTTCTGTAGTTTCTGATGATTGTATTAATAAGCTTAATTTTGTGATTCAAAATGAGTATGCTTATGCATTTGGAAGTTAGTAACTTGTTTTGACATGGAAAGTATTTTTTTTTGTATAACTTTTAATTAAAAAATAAGATCAATTTAATTGTTATTTAATTTATCTAATTTTAATAAATTTAGATAAAGTTGTATTCATAATGTAAAGCATCGTTTATTTAATTCTTGTAAAGGAATGATTATATAATGATGTATAAATGAACGATGTATAATCGAAATTTAAACTACTTTTCATTGTTTATATTAATAATGTGAGTTGATGAATAAGTAATAATTTTAAAGTTTATAGGTCAATATATTACTGTCAAAAATAATAATTAAATTTTAAATTAACTTTAATCACTGAGGTGAGAAAATCGTACTACTATTGCTTGTCCTGAGTACTTTTTTTTACATTTCTTGTTTTGGAATTTTTATATGTATGCATCTAATTTGAAAACAATATTTCATCGTCTGACATGCTGATAAATTTAATAAACAGCATGAATCTATTTAAATGTGAACTTTTTGATTAATAAAATAAGTTCGGAGCTTTTCAGTGGACTCCACTGTATCTTTAACCTCTTCGTCGTCGTAACGCTTCTAGTACGTTTAAGAGAAACTTCTGCAGGGCGGCCGTAACGCGCTTCAAGTACATTCGATATTTTAATTGCATTTTCTAAACATTAAATATTTTTAAATGTTTAAAGCGCTTTGTAAATGTTTACTTGTTTGAGTTTCTATTTTTATTTGTTCTAATGCGGCGAAAAACAGGAAAAATAAATTTTCGTGTACATGGTGAAAGGGTTAAAGAATGGTGAAATCCGGTTTCTTTAATACTCGCATAAATTTGTACCAAATAATTTATTTTCTGTTAATTCGTCAGTTGTGAATAATAATATCGGTATGATACTGCCATACCAATATCATCATAATATTGGGATTACAGTTTCCTCGAATATACTTTCGAATTTCGCAAAGTCGATTCGTCAAAACCGAAAACATCTATACAACCAAAGTCTATTGTGTCTTTGTCAATGAAAAATGATTACGAATGAATCGGTAATGTGATAAAATGATTTATATGTGAATGGGAAACAGTGTTTTAGAGCAATTTAATTATAAATTAATTTACGTAGTAAATGTTAAAAAGGAACCCAAAATTACTTCAGCATTGCTACTTGAAATAACTGGGCTTATAATTTAAAAAAAAAAAATCTATCAATTAAGTGCGCCAGCAAAAATTTTCATTTTTGTGTTAAGACACGGATAAAAAAAATTGTTTTTATCAATATCAATCTTGAAATATATTAGTTCATTGCGATATGAGAATTCATTTTATTGGTACTTTTAAAAGTTGTAAAGGAAACATTTGTATTCAAAGTCAGCAAGTATTGTGTAAAAGTAACACAAGTTAAAACGCGATTTTCTTTTTTGGTTTAAAATTGTTTGAAGTAAATCAAACTTTTTTAAGATTGAGTTATTCTATTCCATGTACAGAATATTTTAATTTATAAAATGTTTACTGTTAGTATTAGAATTTAAGTGTATATTACTCTAAGTATGTATTTCAAAGAAGTTAGTTACATTTCATTTTAATGAATTACAAACCCATTCTAATTGTATTGGCATGCAATCGACGATGGTTAAATTCTATCGGGACAAATATATATAAAGTGAAAACGATTTTTTAATGCTGCACGAGCTCCGGGCAATTGCTTAACTAAATTTAAAAAAAGTGGAGTTGTGTCGGGAAATAAGAGAACATTTTAGAATTAAGTTAATATGGGTTAAAATTCAGGAAATAAGGTTTAAGGTAGATTTAAAAATATCATTGCATATATATGCCTACTCTAATTGTAACCAATGGTTAATTTTTGAACTGCTAGGAATGCAAATACTTCTAATCGAAAAAAAGATCTTGGTAACGCAATATTGTATGATATTCCATTCAATAAATGTACTGCTGAAAAAATAATGGAATCTAAATTTTATTGTCCCTTGATTATATAAATTATACAATAGAATATTATATATTTCTATATTATATAACTATAACTACTTAATTGGTTTCCTTGTTGTAATTTAAGATCCCCAATTATTGGACGGTTTATGTTAGAAGGCATCATTCATTTGGTTGATAATAATGAGATTGCAAATTTTGTATTTCGGCATGTTTTAGACACTGAAAAATTATACCTTTTTTCCTTTAAAACATTAATAATTTTGTATATATGGCTGAAATATGACAGTGATATTTCAAATCACGGAGGGTTTTTTTTCAGAATCGCATTTATTGATTAACATTGTAAAATATAATTCTTTGTCATTCTATTTTTCCAACTTGAATTCTACGCCTTCTTTTAATTGGACTACATTTAGAAAAGCCCTTTATTTAATTTCATAAGATTTTTATATAAATGTGTTGAATAGGAAAGCATACAATTTGATGGAATTTTAGGTGAATCAATAATTAAGAAAAGAAATGCGAAAATATTTAAAGTTGAAATAAATTAATAAGTTTTTATTCATTAATTTTTTTAAAAATTTCAATTTGGTAACTGAAAGCAGTCGTCTGCATTAATTAACTTGAAATGACCTTCTGACTAATAAAATACATACATGAAGTGTCATTTCTTTTTTGTAATTGACTGTCAAAAATCTTATTGAAATGCTATGAGTACAGAATATTGGGTTTCCATTCTTTACAAATCCTAAGCAAGATCGGAAAAATTTGAAACGATTTATCTCTCAAGAAAGGCATTAGTTCTTAGAAAGGAAGAGGTTTAAAAAAAACTGTCATGAATTATTCTCTTTATCCTTTGCTTCGAGACATCGAACCAGATTGGGACAGTGAGTGACCAAAACATTTGATATTTAAAACTGTATTAAAGTGGCAATTCCTTTGAAAGTCATTATTTGCACATATTGAATTGTTTCATGTTTATTTTTGTATGTTGATGGAAATAAATTTTGAAAATAAAAAGTGCATTCTAATTAAAATTGAAATTCATAAATCATAGTGTAAATTTCAAACTGGTTTCAAAATCAATTTCTTGTAATAAGAAAAGATTAATCTATATCAAATAAGCATCATTTTATAATATGTCATTGGTGTATAATTAAGTGTTCAAATCGAAAGAAATAAATATATTGTTGTATTGAAATATCTCGATAGCGAAAAAATATGTATATCTATATACATACAATATGTATTGTGCACTGACGATATTTTTTTTTCTTGTTAACTAATTACATTTTAAAGTAAACACCGACCAATTTTTTCCTTTCCATTTGATCACTTTTAAGTGTACTCCAATGACATGTCATTTCTTGGATATTAATGTAAATTTTACTACCTAAAATTATATTGTTTTGGTATTTTGTCCTTTTCTAAGCTATTAATTGTGTCAAAATATATGCAATACAATTTGTTACATGAGTGAAAGAGTTTTCATTAAATGAGAACTTTAAGCTTTATTTTTCTGATTAGGCTATATTCAATTATTACCATCTTTTTAACCTGTTTTGTTAAATCCATGAATAGAAAACGAAGCATTTGGAAATGCAGAACAAAAAACCGGAAAGTGATTGTAAAAACGTATTCAGTACTTACATAAGAATAGAAGAGTATTTTGTTTAAATTGGCCTCACTAAGTATTTATCTTAGGCGCTCAGTTTTCTCGTACTATTGTAGATTTAATTGGTTGGCAAGATAAGTCATGCGTTTGGCGCAGCATGGCCAAATATGGCTTTTGCACCACTAAAACATACCAAACCAAACCAAATCGATTGGTTGGCCTCTGAGAGGCGTGGGAGAGCCAAAACGCAAACTCGGAAGGTATAGCGAAGTTTGAATAAAAAGGATTAGCAAATAATTATTATTGAGAACAGGATAAATTGAATTTATTAAAAATAGATTGTACTCCATTTCGGCTGAACAGAAAATCACAGCATTTAAGAGCAGAGAAGAGAGGGAAAACGTATACCACTTAAAAGTTAGTGATTTATAAAAATCATTTGCTGATTAATATGAGAATGTTAAAAGTTTAACAATGAAGTATTTATCAGAAATTTTTCTTTTTTTCTTAAATTTTTCTTTTGATTTTATTAGCATTAGTGCGCTTGTTATTTCACAGCTTTCACTTTGTTTTGGATTTGCGCATTTTTTACAAATCGGTTGCAGTAAACATTTAACGCTTTTTAAAAAAATGACTTATGAAATTTTTTTCATAATTTTTACCATGCATAGAATATGGTCCCACTTTTTATTCGTATAAAACCAGACTATGATTTAGACTTTATTAAGCTTCATAAGACAGTTGTACTTTATTTAACTTTCAATTTTTAAAAAAATTTCCCAGAAGAAAAGAATTGATTGCACATTCTTGATTCGAATTTTCATGTTTCGAAACAGATGACAATTTCAGCTGTTCTTTATTATCCTGCATTTATTTAGAAATTTCTGAAAAGGTTTGTTTAGTCTCTTCTGTGAGCAACCAATATAATTGTTTCATATATATTTCTGACTTCACCTTTTTTAAGTTCGGAGAAAAACAAACTATCAAATCGATCAACTGCACACCGTCTGCTCTAGTAAAATAATTAATAACTCGTTCCGTCTGTAGATCCCATAAGGCAACTTCGATCTGTACTTCTGAACGCGATGAGTAAATATAAACATCCCTTGCATCTGTTGATTAGAAGATTCATAAAGTTCTGTATACTTCCAACAAATTGCTTGTAGGTGAAAGCAAGAGAAGGAATTCTTTATAACTCTGCAGTGAGAGCTTTGAAATATTGCAAAATTATGCAAACGATATTCATCGACTGAGTCATATTTTAAAAATTCCTTAAACAACTTGAGATTGTGTGTATGGATTATGCTGTCCATGCAAAACTGTTCTTTTAAGTTTAGAAAGTAATGTTCACATTTATAAGCAATCGCTTATAAGATGCACAAACATATTGTTGATTTCATCTGTTTCTCTAGCTGTCAGTTATTTCTGTCTACAAGTAAAATCCAAACGGTGCCTCAAACTTCTGTTTTTGAACTGCTATATTCTTTCTTTTTTGTTTGTCGGGAGGAGGGATACATTTAACCCCTTAGTTGAAGGGGTTCATTTATACTTGACATCAGAGTAAAGACTGCTTTTAACTCACGAATGTTCATGTTCAAATGTAGTCTATATACTCGATGAATAAAAGTTAGTGTAAGAAATAGTTTCATTTATTAGAATACAATCTAAGTGCAGTCATGCAAGATTTTCAAAAGTAGGCTGATTTATATAAAATTACATTGCCCTGATTTCATGCTAAATTATCAAGAATCAAAGCGTGATTGTTGGACAAAATCCAAAATTTTTTTAAAGTTGTATCAGAATTTTTAAAATTAAATTTAAATAAAACCAAGATGTGAAGAAACAAAATAATTTACAATTGCTTTTGATATTTTTCTTGCCAGCTTCCTTTCTTATTAAGACAAGATAATATACAAAATTTTCATGAAAATGATCACTGTTATGAATTATGTAAAATACCGTATAACAGTGTTGAGTGTTTTGTCTCATTAGGGTAATTCCTTCACTACGGTCATAAGTGTCCTTATCCTGCGTGTATTAAATGTTAAATCGGAGAATATTTCGAAAACTTCGTAAAAATTTAAGTTTTATATTTTAATACGATCTCTGAAATAACAAGTGAGCCGCGGTGGCCTGGTGGTAAAGTCTCGGTTTGTGAGGCGTAGGGTATCAGGTTCGAGACCCGATTCCATCGAAGAACCGTCGTGTAAGGGGGTCTGTTGCACGGTAAATCGGTCATGCCAAACGCCCTCCCGCTGGTGTGGTGTGGTGTGGCGTGGATAGGGCGTGCCAGCTCGGGTGTCGTCCTCGTCATCTGACCGCGGTTCAAAATTACGAGGTCCGTCCCAAAATATCCCTTGTGTTGCTTTACAACGGGACGTTAATATAACTAAACTAACAAGTAAGAAAGTAGGTCAGTCAGAAATATGAATTTCTTTTAAATATGATCGAAAATGTGAAGTTCGAAATTTAAGAAATCATTTTAATTTTTAATTCATTTTGCATGTTTTAATATTGGCTTGACTTCAAAAGTAATATTAGTGAACAGTGAGTATAATGTGAATAATTTAGCGAATCGTCAATTTAGAAATGTAGTTTCATTCATGATCTTGCTGCCCAATTTCAAATCATGATTTCGGATGAATGCGCATGGCTGCTGCTTCTTTTTGAATGCAATATATTTTAAATCTGAAAAAATAATAAATAAAATAGGACTCCAATTTAACTTTCGTGTCATAAATAAAAAATATTAACATATATTAAGGAAATTTTATTTCAAACAAGGAAAGAATTACTTTTTAAATTCTGCAGTCGAAATAAATGCTAGTCTGTTGTTATCTTGTTAAAAACTAATATAATATTTGTACGCATCTTACTTTTTTTCATTTGAAAGCTAAATTGTCTTTAATTCATTATTAATGTAGAATCATTGTCTATCAATATCCATGATCATGCTGAATCATTCTTTTAATGATTTTCTTTTCAATCGAAATTTTAAACAGAAAATGTGAATAAAGATAAGTAATTCCTATTAAATTTCTTATAAACGGTTGTATTCCTCATAAAAAAGTGATTGGTAGGATGAAAGAATCGAGTCGTTGGAAACGACCATTTCTTTTTGATTTCGACTGCTGAAATTTGCAACGAAAGGTGGGACTAAATTGACAGATAATGAAGTCTCGATTTCAAGGTCAGAGATTTTAAGGTTTGATAAATTGTCTATCTCTTAAACAATTGTCTATCATATTGAATACGATTCATGTTAAATTTGACGTATAAGGTTAAATACAGTCATGCTGTTGTATGCAGAAGGTAACATAGAAAGTAGGCTTCGTGCGGTTACAATACTTTTTCTGTTAACAAAAGCTTTAAAAATTAAAGAATAAGATCTTTAATCAAAAGTATTACAATTTATTGTATGGGAAATTTTTACGTCATGATTTTAACGCTTGTATACGAAATGTTAAAAAAAAAAAATCCTGAAAGAGAATATAAAATTTTCTCGGTGTCAGCAATATTTATGCAACTCGCAATTTATGAACGTTTTCAATCTTGTATGTAGAAGCCTGTCATTAATATGGCAACCAAAACTATAACTTACTTCTAAAATATTATGAAAAAATATTTATAGTGAAAAACCTGGGTATTGCGCAGTTGAAGGAAGCGTATTTAGAGTAGGTGTTATTAAAACTTTATTTACACCCCTCGAGGTCCAAGGTTTTCCGCCCGAGGGCACTGCTTCCCCCTCTGGATTTGGTTTTTATTGGCAGTCTTGTTGTGTCGAGATGGTATTGCTTTGTCTTTGTGCGCTTTGCTGTATAAATGCTGTATGTAAATAAAATGTGAAAATCCACTAGTTGCCTCCAGTTCGTTTCTGACAGGTTCGAATCATTCCATTGGCAATTGAAGTCTAGAATCATTTTTTTTTTTTGGTGCCGAAACGCTCAATTCGACCGGAGATACCTTTAGATGCGAATTGGCTAAAATGGATCTGGAATGTTTAAAAAAGTTAGAACCCCTGTCAAAAAGGCGGCAACAGAATATTTTAAACAACTAGAGCAGGAAATAAACAAAACGGATAAAAGATCTTTAGATATAATCGAAGAACTGTTAGCGAAATTATTAGTCAAAGATGATTAATTAAAGAAACTTGACTCGGAGATTTTAAATTTGTGCGAAGCGCAAGATTTGACTAACGAAGTGGAAAGGCAACAAGAATACAGGGATCAAATGATAACGTGGAAAACGCGAGCTGAGAAAATTTTGCGAAAAAATAAAAGCGAAACTATCAGTGATAGAAATATTAAGAGACTCTCAACTATGTTCATTCAAACTTCCGAGATTACAAATACCTCAATTTGATGGATGCATCCTGAAATTTAACTTTTTTCAATTTGATATAGCCATATATAAAAATTCAAGTCTTAGCGATGTGGAAAAATTTAATTATTTGAAATCGTATTTAGTTAACGATGCTGAAATGGCTGCTCGTGGTTTAGCTTTAAAAGCAGAAAATTATGATGTTGCGATAAATATTCTAAAAGATTCGGTAGAACCGAGATGATTATTGATGCTTATATGTCCCAACTACTAAATTTAAATCCTGTACGAAAAGCAAATGATGTTAAGTCGTTACGCAGATTATATTCTATATGTGAAACGCACATACAAGGTTTAGAAAATAATGATGTTAGTCCAAACCGTTATAGTTCTTTACTACACCTCATATTGTTAAAATCCATCCTTAGGGAATTATCCTTGGGATTTTCTCGTAAAATGTACTCGAAAAAAGAAAATACTATTTCGGATTTATTAGAATTCTTAAAAATCAAAATTCAATGCAGAGAGCGAAATGAACATTTAATCAAAGAATTTGGCACAGATGCACTATCAGAATCTAGAGTTAACATTTATCAAACCTAGCCATAAATACTGAAAATTCAATAAGTATAAATTTTAATTATATAACCGAAATAACTAAACAAGCGCGAATACTCCGCATGCATCTGCCTTTGTAATAGATGTGGAAAAATGTTTATTTTGTGCAAAACCTAAACCCGACCACGATTCTTCAACTTGCCCTTTGCCGGTTCAGGAAAGGCACATTTAAGAAGAAACGGGATATGTTTCATGTGCTTCACGGAAGCAAGACATGTTTACAAAAATTGCACCTCAAAACGGACATGTAAATGCCGCTGTAGGTATTCTGAGCTAATCTGCGACGTGTCAAACCCCTCTGAACCCCGAAAGGGGTGAAAGGTCGGAAGAAGGGGAGAAATCGTGACTCGTTCGAACATAAATATCTATGAGGGTGAGATTCCTTTACAGACTCTTCGGCTTTATTGAAGTTGGGAGAAAAGGGGAAAATGGTAAATATTCTGTTAGACAATGCTTATCAGCGATGCTTTTTGAAAAAGGAAATAGCTGACGCGTTCAAGTTGCTTATAATGAGAACAGAAAAACTGTTAATGTATACATTTGGGTCGAGGGCCCCGATAGAAAAAAAAAACATATGAAGTTGTAAAGTTTACTCTTTCAATACTTTTTCAGGGTCACGAGAATTGTAAATTGAAGCCTTACTTCGCGATGTTATTTCTAGTTCTCCTTTTAAAGTATCGTCTAATCTAGAAAGGATGCTTAATAAGAAAAATATACAGCTTTCAAATGCTTGCGGGAGTTTCGGAAACGAAATTTCTCTCTTAATTGGAGTTCAATATTTTTGGGAAATTCATACAGGCAAAAGTGAAAATTTAACTAAAACATTATTTGTAATTAATACAATCTTTAGTAAAGTTGTGCAAAGTCGAATCTCACCAGTAGATTTCAATTGCGACAAGAATGTTTCTGTTTTAAAAATAGAATGCTGCTCAGCGTTAAATGAAAATTTAAAAATGTTTTGGGAATTAGATTCGATGCGAATAATAGATAGGGACAATATTTCTGATTGCGACAAGGATTTAATTGCGCGCTTTGAAAACAACTAAAAATTCAAAAATGGAAGATATGAAACTAAGCTCTTTTGGGATAAAAAATCCTGACGAATTACATAAAAACTTTGAGATAGCTAAGCGCAGATTTGAAAATTTATGTATGAGAATGAAAGAAAATGATTGTCTTTTGAATGAATAAAAGATTATTGCAAATCAATTAAATCTGATTATTGTTGAGGAATGCTGTTCGAAAAATGAAGAAAACGCATACTACATGCCTAATTCTGCAGTTGTAAGAATCGACAAAGAAACGACGAAATTTAGAATGGATTTTCACGCTTTTTCGAAAAGAAAAGGACTTAATTCTAGAGAAGAAAGAAAAGTCTGGTACCTTGGATTGGGAAGAGACTCCATATCCTGTAGAATCTAAAAGACGTGAACAGTATCATCACCCACCACCACTCCTAAGCAGTTTGAAAGTGTCAGATCCCCCAAAGAAAATCTCACACCTCGGAGGCGATCTAATGCTGCTGTTACCTCGGCTTCTACACCTGATAAAAAGTTGGAACCTTTTAAAGATGTTTCCAGTAAAAAGATTGAATTGTATTCTAGTGTGAAAAAAGATGACAAAAAAGATAAGCATGATGATGTTGCATCCTGTTCCGAAGTTGATGAAGGCAAGCTGGATCATTTGAGACAGAAGGATGAAGATAGTGAAGTATCTGTGAAACTTGACCTTCGAAGAACTTCAGGCAAAACCACTTTGTCTCGAAAAGAAATAGACTTTAATTATTGAAATTGAAGGTGTGCTTAGTTCTCGTCCTTTGACTTGTGTTTTCTGATTTTCAGGAACCTGTACCTCTTGCTCCAGCTCATTTGTTAATGGGAAGAAGAATTAATAGTTTACCTCCTGCCAGGCTTACTATTGATACTAATTTAAGTAATAGGAAAATGGTAATTAAAAGGTTTAATTATCGTGAAAGGTTAACTAATCATTTTTGGAAAAAACGGCTTAAAGAATATCATTTTATGTTAAAATCTACTCATTATTTGAAAAAAAAAAACAGGCAAAGTTAGAGAATTTAAAGTTGATATAGTATTAATTAATGATGATAAACTTAGTAGGCATTTTTGGAATTTAGAAAAAGTAGTAGATGTATTTATTGGCAGAGATGGTAAAGTTAGATCTTGACAAATTAACCCTTTAAACGGCCATTTTTTTTAGTCATATTATGTTAAAATATTTTTTAATCTCTTGAGGTCCGAGGTTTTCGGCCCGAGGGCGCTGTGTCCGTTTGTTTATATTGGCAGTCTTGTGTACTTAGTCATGTCGAGATGTATTGCTTTGTCTTTCTGAGCTTTGCTGTATAAATGCTGTGTGTGAATAAAATGTGAAAATCCACTAGTTGTATGTAGTTCCATTCTGACGGGTAAGAGCTATTCGAATCATTCCATTGGCAATTGATTCGAAGTCTAATCAGGTTTTAATGTATATGAACAGTGCATGATCATTCAAATTTTATATACGATTTTTTTTTCCATCTTGTGTAATTCTGCATTAAAAAACATTTTTGGTTGTTGCCTTTAAGCGTTTCCATTTAAAAACATTTATCCGAAACGAAATATATTTTTACTGATATAATTCATTATTGTTTCAGGCTTGGAGTTTTTCAAATTGTGACAATTGGAGTTTTTAAATTCTCCCTCATTTTTCATCACGCAGTCATCCTATTCTTCACTTCGGCAATGTAAGTTTTATTCCATTTATATCTTATTTATTTAAAAGAAATTCTAAATTTTTTTCTGGAGGATTTGGCCAAATGCATTTTTTTAACTAATCGCAGTTGTTCGAAGTAGTTCTTTTGTATCAATTAGTAAAACTATTCATCATTAAAAAAAATCTAAGTAGGTTTATTTTATAAGCCTACTCACGAAAGTTTCTTTTTTTATAGGTTTTGTCTAAAGTTCGAGAAATCGATAAATTTCAAACATTTAATTTTCGGATTATTTTCAGACAGACAATTCCGAAATGTGTTTTTCGAACTCGCGGAAATTCTTCAGAATCTCGAAGTCCAATTTTTTTATGTTACAATATTTTGTTTGAGTACTATGCATGCTATAAAGAAGATGGGGGGGGGATCCAAATTTGTTGTTTTGCCTAATTTTGTGAGAGCTCATCGATAATTGGTAGTGAAGCTGAGACGGTGTAAACGGCAATTATACTCTAAAAGATACAAATAAACTTCCTATAAATTTCATAAGGTGTTTAAAGGTAGAAACGTGCAAGATTTAATTTTAAAATGGGTGCATGAACATTTTTGGATTATTTACCGCGAAGCTGTGCGCATCAATAGTAGTTAACGCCAAATTGTTGAATGAGCTTCTAAACTAGTTTAGACTTCGGAAAGGGGAAAATCGCCATTTTGGATTGCAATGAACTAGAAATTCGATATTTTGATGGGATTAGTAAATCTCTTTTTAACCAGGGGACAGAAGTAAAGCGAAGAGAGTCTTTAATTTTGCACAATATTTTTTGCCACTCTTTCGTATTTAAACAAGATATTGGTCTTAAAAGAATTTTATATCGTAGGCTGTAAATCGTGTTAATGTTTTTTCTAAGTTGGAATTACTGTTAAATATTTTTGGTTATAAGGATGAATCGAGTATTATTCCCCAAAGGATAACAAACCATTAAGAATAGTTAAGTGTTAAACAAACCTGCTGTTTTTTTATCCGATAGCTATTAGATTTTTAGTAACAATTCGGCTGAAATGTGCTTAATATTTGCTCTCAAACTGACGTTTATTAATTATTTAATTATCAAATAAGAGTTGGTTGGAGGGGAGCTGAAGAGACCATATAATTTTTTCACGATTCCAAACGACAATATTTTAGCCTTCTACTATCTTTATAAAGTGCAGCATTAATTTAACAAATAAGAATAGAAAATGTTTGTAAATATTATATTTATAAAATATATTGAAATTTATAAATTCAAGTTTTGAATCACACTGGTAGTATATTTAAGCATTTTAAAAAATGTAGTTTGCTATTTGAGTTAAGATAAACTTGAATTTTTGTGATATGATTTTAATATGTTAGAATGTTTAGTCGGGTTTTTGTAAATAAAGCATTTAAGAAATTTCAGGAAATAAAATTTTATTGCACGTATGAACGTTAATGAAGGTAAGTACTAACTATATGAAATATTATTTATGGTGTAAAGGTACGTATTTTGAATTACTTCCTTAAATATGTGTATATTATAATGTATTTTTATCGCCTCTGTTTTCCTATGGCCACTGAGATGATGGATCATCGCACACTGCACCGATTCCCTTTAGTATGAGTAAATTAAAATTACCATCTGTTAAAATAAATCTAATTCATTAAAATACCTATTTTAACAATTACTTTCAGAGCTCCCGAATTGCCTTATATTTGACGCAGAATTTTCTAGTATTCGTTTTATTATTACCATGATAAAATTAAATTGCTTCTTCATAGAAAATGAATTTCTCTTTTATTCGTTTTTTCTGACGAGGGATATATTTTTGATATTCAGAATAATTTTTGGCCAGTATATTTTTAGCATAATTTAGGTCTTCCCGGTTAATATCGAAAAATACGTTGGAGATTGTATGCTTATAAAGTAACATTTTGGACTATATTCTGTTCTCTTTTTCTGTTTTAATTACAATCCCGAAGTTTTTTCTCAGTTCATTTCAAAAGGATTCATAAACTTGATAGTAACTTAATAAACTTTTAAATGTTATAGATATCACAAATATAAATGAAGATCCATTTTCTGTTGATCGCGTCACCGAATTTTGGAAGTTATTTCAGCTAGTTGCGAATCGGTACTCTCACTGTAATGAATTTTGTGGATGCGTGATCTCGAAAATAGTTTGAAAATTAAAAACGGAATTAGAGATTTAGTTATGTTAAGCGAATAAGGATATAACGTCCTAAATAACGGAACTAGATTATCCTTCGCTGTGATTGCGATTCCAAGTAAAGGGTACTAAGAAAATCCAAAAGGCGATTTTCGAAAAAGATATATTACAATTAAGTTGATTCTTAACCACTTGCAATAGAAAGAATTGTCAAAGAAGTAAAAATAAAGTTCGTCATCCATCGAGCACATGTTAGTGTAGCCCAGTCTTAGTTTAAATTTATTTAGAAGATATAAATCTTCTAAAAGGGGGCAAAAAACATTACTTTTTCTTCTCTATTTCGTTTCCATTGATCTTTATAAGACGACTAGGGGCCTTGTGTAGTAAAAGTTGAAAAAGGAATTTTCTGACGCCAATTCCGTTAATAATTAAATTTACTTCATGAATATTTACTGATATATAAAAAAAGTAATCCTGGAATTTTATCAAGAAGAATCGTGAACACTTAAAAAGCTTTCAAGTAAAGGGAACAAATTGGACTGTCTTGCTAAATCGAATACTAGATTTACCAATTTAGTTTTATAATGAAATCGATTGGTCAATAAACCATTTCGTTTCTCTGAAAATACTTTAAAAAGTTGTACATTTCGTTATTCTTTTGAAGTTTTTGATGGCAATAATTGAATTAACTTGCCTAACATTTTTTTTCTATTTAGAAATTTAAAAATACTGTAAATGCATCCTCACACTGTTTTCTACACAATTTTTTTATGGATGAATGCTTTAGATTTTAATTGATAGAACCTTTTTGTAATAATTTTGTAATGGGAGGTTAAAGCGAATTTCAGAGTGTCTAAACAACAATTCAAATTGCTTTGAGGATGATTTATATTGCTAGTGATGTGAAAAATTAGCAGAATGAGCGAATTGAAAAGCTACATCATAATCATTTTCTTTGATCTAAAAATATTTAATATGAATTTAAATTTTATATTATAATAGTTTTTAGTTGCTCTTTCATTCCTGTCCGCATGCAGGAAATGATTTAGTTATCAAATTCGTAAATAAATGTTAAATTTCACGAATTCTATTATCAAAGCCATGCATCCAGTAGATCCAATCATTGATTTTTTTTTTCTCGTGACGTTGTGCTCGAGTTTCGGATAAGGATAGCAAAACTGTAGGTTCGAGATTCGATTCTATTAAATATATTGTGTATATAGACTTGTTTGCACATAAAATTAAATAGGAGTGGCATAGAAGTTTGAAACTTTAGACATATTACTTCGATGTAAGATGGCTGAAGAGTTAAGCATCGCCTAACTTTAATTAACTGTCGAAGTTTTAAAATATTGAATGCCCTGAATTGTCATTATACCGTAGCAGTATTTATCTATATTTGTACCGCCTTCTTCTAAATTGCGTCATAAATTTACTCTTATCGCACATTTAAATTTTAATAGTTTCTTTAAAGTTAAAATAACGTTTTAAACAAAAAATGAGCCGATTTTCGAATTAGTTTCTATTAGACAAAATCACTGTCACATAATTTAGCTAAATTTTTTATGTAAACGTTTAGGAACTCAATGCGTTTTTTTTTAGTTCGTTGGCCTTCTATCGCCCTCCATCTTTGAGAGATATCGCAGAATAAAACCTGAACAAAATCGCCAGCTTCATTAACTTAACCGGTGCCGCAATTTTATGGTACGTTTTGCAAGTATAGCCATCTACCGTACTAAACCTACTGAAAGTTGAATAGATTAATTGAATTAATGATTTCTATGATGCGTAATCGTATTAATTGATGAAAGCAGCTGGTTTTCTTTAAATTGAGTTTAAAAATTGAAAATTGTGTTTGTGAACAGACAGGGCTCAATTAATATCTTATTTCGAATTGTAAAGTACCAATGGAAGTCTTTTGGAACTTTACATATATTTTTGCTGAGGAAATATTAATAT
Source organism: Argiope aurantia (assembly GCA_026543865.1). NCBI lineage: Eukaryota > Metazoa > Arthropoda > Arachnida > Araneae > Araneidae > Argiope > Argiope aurantia. The sequence continues at coordinate 22,127 of JAPMOR010085237.1, forward strand.
AAAATTCGGTACAATCATCAATCAACATTAAGAAATGTATATCTATGTGAAATTTTAAAATACGAGCCAATACAGTAGGATGAAAATAATGCATTAAAAATAAATATTCCATAAAAAAATAATTAAAGCAAACGCATTTATGACATAACACACCTCATTCACAAATTAGTTTGATAAATGTTAAAATACCCTAAACCTGGAAGACTTGCTAAAAAGTTTCGGTTTAAATGTGAACTGTAATAAAAGAAAAAAATAAGATTGTAAATCATTCGCTTTACGTGGGAAGCCAAAAGTATAAATTTTTGCAAGAAGTAATTTTTTAACGCTGCTGACCTTTTACAATTGCGATTTTCCATCATATCAAATGGCCATAGGAATACAAAGTGTTAATATTTGTTATTGAGTGTTGATGTATTTGTAATATGTGATTGAATTTCATCTTAAAATGTACATTGCAAATATGAATATTTTAATGCAGTTCCTTAACTGCACATCTGTAAGTGTAAAGAAATTCTCCTTTTAATCAATGTCACGATCCTATCCGTGTCATTCTATCGCTCTTCTCGTTTCGTTGGAGGGACTCCCTCGACGCGACGCTCCCTGGGAAGGGGAGACAGCGATCACGCACTGTTGGTCAAGCAAGGATTTCTCTTCCTGCTACACTGTTTATCGCATGGGAAGGGATGAAAGTTTGGTACTGTACAAAGATGGAAAGAATTAAAGATACGCATTACAACAATGTTGAACTACAGTCTTAGTTCAGAATTTTAATCGTTAACTGGTATGACCCCACTCCTTAAAAAAAAAAAAATACCCCTAGTCGGAGGTTTAAATCAATTTTAACTCATTCACTGCCTTGAAATGATAACTCCCTAACGTGTATGGTCATCAGCTAAATTTCTGAATTCTTGCTTTCTGTGAGCTTTGAATTTAACTAAAATTGTATTTGTATCTAAAATCATGCAAGTCTGAACATTTAAAACATTTTAAAATTAAACAGGAAAATAAGTTTATTTAAATAATTTGAAATATTTAAAATCTATCCAGTGATTTTAAAATGTTTTCCCTCGTTGCCTTTCATATTATCATCACTAATGTATACTACATGTTTAAACGATGAACAGATATGCGAGTTTATTTACAACTATTCTTTATTAATTAATAATCCTAAATTTGAGGCACGGTTTAAGATGCTAGACCGGCTACATATTTAATTCGAGTTGTAAATTCGAGAAAAAGGTAGGAATAAATATAACTGAAACTAAAATTTATAGCGAATAAAACATCAAAATCTTCATCAAAAGCATAATCTTTTTTCATAACAAATATAAAAGCATAAGAATTATAATAAAAATTGTTGTGCAAAAAAAAATGTATTTTAAGTAGTGACAGGTGGATGGTTTAGAAGAGACCGAAACCAAAATAGCAAAACTTTTCTTATTACTAATGCATTTCATTCAGCTTTTCGAATTCATTTTAAGGTTAAACAATGAATATTATCTCAGAATTCAGTTAAGAGCGACTTATTTAACCAAATAATGAAACTGAATTTCATTGCCTTCATTCCTCGCAGAGATTGGCCTTTTCTCGCGTGGCTTCTACTATTCTCAGCATCTATGAAAGTTAGTTTGTATATGAAAATTTACATAATGGGAGGAATTACTTCATAAAATTTATATTTGACAAATATATTAATTAAAAATATGTCTAAGATTATTTTGTTTTCCATAACGAAAGGAAAGTTTATTAAAATCGGAATGTTATAAAATACTCGAAGTCGTTGCTCTGTCTTACCTTTTTATGCAAATATTACAAAATCTCACATAAATGAGAAGCCACGACGCAGTGAAAGGGAGTGCCGTGACAAGTGCTTCTATAATTACGTAACAGTTAAAATCTTGATTTCTGCGCACACCATGTTTTCGGAATAAAACACTTTCTATTTTAATATAGCTCGCACAATTTATTCAAAATTGTGGATTAAATCTTTGGTTCCTATGTAATATATATTAAAACTTATTGAGTTTGAAATGATCATCGCCTATCAAATTTCATCTTAGCGGTGCAATAATTCAGACATGTTTCTTTCAAAAATTTGAAAGGAGATGGTACATCACAAAAGGTTGTAGAGTTATGTAGCTATTTCAATGATGAAAAAATGGTATGATTTGCTTTTATAAGATATTCATTGGCTCTTTTATGCATTTATTGCCTTGTACACGACTGTGCACTTATTCAGTAGAAAAAATGAAGCACCGTACAATTTTGTCCATTTTAGTTAGCAGTGAATGAGTTAAATTTTAATAATTTTATTTTATACAAAATTATAGGGGTGGCAAGATATTATTCACTAATAAACACATCCATTGTTTTCTTGTAGAAAACGAATTCTTGGAAGCTTTTGATTGAAGAATCAAAAACATCTGTTCCGAAGATTAGACTTCAAAAGAAAGATACAATAGACATTTAATACTTCAGCTACTGAAATTAAATTCGGTTGCAGTTCTCTTAATGACCATACCTTGTTTCAAAATCGAACAGATGAGAGGGTTAACAAAATCATGTTCCGGAAGAGCAGTACATCTTGTAAACAGTTTTGCATCAAGATTTAAGCATTGGAATGGTCCCAATGTAAATAGCAAGCAATTTTCTTCGCTTACACTACTCATTGAAGTAGTCTAAACTTTCAGACACACAAACCTTGTCTAAAGATGTGCGCCTAGTTTAAAATAAATTAACATATTTAAATTAAATATTTTCACCCTTCGAGACTAAAATAATTAAAGAATTAAATTATCAAAGCTCAAACGGGTGATTCATTTTATGTTTTCATCAGAACTTATTTAATACGTGCCCATTTAATTCATCCAGCTCAGATCTAGAATGCGCATCTGATAACAGTAATCTGCTTCTAAATTGAATCGGCGAAGTTCATATGAATGTGGAAGAAAAGGGGCACTTTAATAACTTATGTTTTATAAGTTATGGGCACTTTTTGAAGTCAATACACATTATTAAAATTTTAAACACTAAAGATAACACCGTACAGTTCTATCTGAATACGTATTAGTTGTGTCGAAATTCTTAATAAATGATCCTTAGTATTTTTACATTGAGAAGAAATTGAAATTAGCAACTTTAAAACAAAGACTTCAATTATTGCAATTTGAACGATAAATGTAAGGGCAAAAAGATGTATGGTACTGTTAAAATAATTAGCGATAATTTAAAAATCATAAGCAATATCTTGTAAAATCATAAGATAGTGTTTGAGCCAAAAGGTTGTGGAATTTCTTTAAAAAAAATGTGTTGAAATTTGTGCTAAAAAAGGTTTTGCCCTCATCGTTCACGTCGCATTTTAAAGATTCATTTGAATTAATAAAGAAGGGTATTATTCTGAACATGACTGTAGTTCACATATACTGCTTGCTTTAGTGATCGAATAAATATCCCCTTTCGATTTTATTTTGCATACTAAGAAATTTTGTTCTTTTAACTCCGTAGTTCTTCGGATTATTACTGAAGCTCCAATAAATGATGCGATGAATAACAAACTGTTTAAGAAATTTTAGCTTGAAAAATTTTGAAATAGCATGCAGATTCATCGTGAAATCAAACAAATTACTCAAAGACCGCTAATCTACTGTTGTTAAATAATTCAAATAAGACAAATATTTAATAACTTAAAATCCATTTCATTAATTTTTTTTGTCGTAAAATTTCGATTATGACCCCATTTTTGTGGTATTTCTCGCTTTTGTGTAACATTTCTGCAGGAAAATATTTATTGATTAAATGGGTTTTACTCAAGTTAAATTACAGAAAACATTGCACTCATTTCTTTCAAATAAAGCTTAATCTCTTGCCCCTGGTTAATATAGTATTATAGAAATGCAAATTAATCTATTGAAATTTATTAGAGGGAAATTGCGCATTTTCTTGAATATTTGAGTATGTAAATGTTTTCTTTATGAAGGTGAAATAAGTCATGCAAAAATCAGAACTTTCAAGTTCTGGGATAGAAATTTTCGCTTTTGCTTGCCTTCTAACAACTTGAAGTAATTTTTATAAAGTGTTAATATTCAACTTTTTCGCATTTCCAATATAAAAGAAGCATCTTTTTTTTTAGAAAAGAAAAGTGTTGAGAGATCTTGTGAAGTATTATATTGTTTCGTTGAGAAAACAGTTGCCCCTTTTTCTGGTGTCCGATCCTCATCTAGTTCTAAACGTTGCCATTCTCACCCAATAGGCAGTTAGAATTCAATGGGAAATTTAATACTGTGAGATATTTTTCTTAAAATGTATGACAAATTATTTAATTTATAATCAAATGCTGCAGTTTGTACTATAAAACTGTCAAGAATAACTAGAAAAAATTAAACTTTCCTAAATTGTAAAGATAAGGATTTTCTAATTCGTCTACTGGAGACGTTTGATGAATCAATGGTAATAACCGGTATTTATGTTTAAAATAGTATTGATAGTAAAGCAAACGAAAACATTTATAGAAAATATTTCTTGGGATACTTCATTCCTTGACTTTTAAAGAGAATATTTATGACAGATGTTTTTTGCTAAAGGTTAATATCAGATCGATACAAATAAAGAATTTTATAATCTTCTAGAGTCCATGGTGCCATTGGAATACTTGCACAATAGAATAAAAGATAAAAATGAGAAACTAATTTAATTCTGACTATTTAATATGTTTTGCTACTTCAATTTGTAGAGATATGATAAATATTCAGTGAATTTTTTTCAAATGATTTACAAATTTGGTTGATAATATAAATTCATAATAAAAAAAAAAACTAGAAGTTCAACAAAGTTTGTTTTTCTTATGTAAACCAGCAGTTTGGGTTGCTATTTTCAAATTCTTTTTAAACCGACAACATGGCCGGAGCGAAAAAATGTTTTTGGTGATTAAATAAACATTAAAGACTTTTCAGTTTGATAGTTTTCACTGTCACTTTTATAGGTTCTATTCACAATTTGGAGAATTTGAAAGATGTCTTCTGGGTATGTACAGATTAAACAATTCAATCTGTAATGAATCTCTGCAGCGTCGAATAATCAATTATGCATTGATTTTCAGACACTTAGTTTTTAAAATATCATGTTTTAGATTATATTTCCTTTTTAAATTTTTCTACTTTTGCCATTTTACCCAACATCTTGGAATTTTGGTAAATATATTTCGATAACGGTAAATTTCAAGGATTTTTCTAATTTTTCAGTATACTGAATCAGTGGAGATAATCTTTTTACATACTCATCACTGTTACGTAACATCGCAATTGATTTTATTTAGGTATTGCCTACCTTAATATATTTTTCGTATTCTTGCTGGTTGTTGCTTTTCAAATAGTATAATCTTGAGCTCAAAAGTAGTTTTCGGTTTATTTCAGTCTTAATCGAGAAAGTTTATTTATTCAGAGGGATGTTTATATACTTCAGATAAAGATCCTTCATTGAATAATATTGTAGTTATTTGCTCTTACCGAAAAAAGAATATCTTCAGGGGAGTTATCCAAATTCTACTAATTACAAAAAACAATTTTAGTTGCAGGTAATTAATTTGAAAGTATAATGAATCTCTCTTTTTTATGCAAATTGTGCCATGTTTAGTTTGAAACAAACTTTAAGAAAAGTAAAGTAAAACCACTCTTTTGGATCTTCCTAAAATGTTTTAATGCCCTTTTCCTTTTACCCCCGATGCTCTAATGATTTACGCGCAAAGATAGGATCAGGATGTTATATCCAAATTCTACTGGCATTTTTTGTTACAATGTTTACAAAAAACTTGGCTATTTGAAATTTTTAATAGAGTGAATTGTTTTGCATGTATTTTGCTTCGCTTTAAAAGAATACGCAAAGTAATATTTGTGTAGAAATATTCTCTCTGAAAAATTTCCGATGGTAAAATTTAATCTAAAACTAAATGTTGCATATCAACATCCAATTACCTGATCTGTATAGAACCAACATAGGCGTTTTTTCATTGTATGAGTTAAGCGATAAAATGTGTAGGAATTTAATTTTATTTGAATGCTTTTGGTATATTTCTTTTCGAGCAGTTGAATATTTTCTTGAAATTGTTTTTTAAATCATTGAATAAACTTTTCCGATTAGGCTAGTATGAGCGTGCGATTGAGTTTTGATTTACGTCGGAATCAAACGATTCATTGATTTGCCTTCAAACATCGCATTTCCCTGTGAGAATACAGAGGACACAATGCACACTTATATATGATACTAAAAATTATGGAATAAAATATCTCAAAATGAATGAGATTCAAATTCAGTTCTCGTTGCACAGGTTTAACTCGGAAAAGTGTGGTGGATATAATCTAATGGAGTTTTCTTAGATTTTTCACTTAAAAGTTTTTCGCAAAGCAAATTCAATTTGATTCCCTAATAAATTCTTAATATTATATTAAAGTTTAAGAATTCTGATATTTAATGAAAACTAGGAAAATTAAGAATATTTGCTAAAATAACTGCTTATAATAGCAGTTGGCTGAAAAAAGACGGTAGATGTAAGAGTAGAACATAGGATGCAAAAATATAATGAACTATTTTTTTTATAAATTCTTTGTTTGCGTTGCCTTAAATGAGAATGTCGGAGAATCTTTAAGTCTGAAAATTTTAAAGATTTATCTATTCTAATATTTATAAAAATATTAAAGCTTTCCCTTATTCATCTGCTTTAAGAATTATTAACTGATTGTTTTTCTGAAAATGTAAGAAGTCCAATGCGCGAGTTCAAGTTTGCAAGTTTTTCCAACTACTCTGGCAATTCGTTCAATGTTGGAAGCCTAATCTTTCCAGGACGACAACATATAATGGCCGATCGGCCTACTTCCGATTCAATATGAACTCCGCAATGTGAACGTTCTTTGTTCACATCTTAAATATATTAATATTGGTTCAATTTTTTACGTTTTGTCGCTAGCGTAGCAGTTTCAATATCAATTTTTTTTCTTTTTAAATTTACAGATTTTTACTCGGTCTTTCTTCGGGTTTTTTTTTTTTTCATATGATATCGTTGGACGCCTCATTATTATTTTAAAAAAACAATGTAGGATTAACGCGCGTGTTGCTTATGTACTCAGATGATCGCTTGCCGAGAGATGAAAAATTTCCATTACCCCAAAATGTTAAATCTAAAAGCTAAACATTAGTGTTGCCACAAAAGATGTCTAAAAGTAGAAATAGCAATTAAAATTGTTTTAAACTTATTTGCTGTTAATTTGGCATCAACTAAAACTTTATTTTCCCTTTTTTTTATCACCATTTCACCATCAAGTACAATATAAATAGTTACTACAACTTGATAATTTTCATTTAATATTTCAAACAATACTGGCAAAACAAACCTGAAATGTCTTGGGTCAGGTGACTCGCTATTTACCAATCATAAAGCGAAAAATTAATACATCGATGATAAAGAGAAATGCATTGGGAAATTTAAATCGATTTTTTTTTCTCCATTTTAAGTTACTCTTCATATTTGTTTTTAAACTTTTCTTTCAAGAGAAAGCTTCCAGATAGTTACACATGTTTATCACTGCGTATACGTCAAAAGTGTGTATTATAATTATCTTCAATAAAAGAATTCATTTGCTTACATTTTTATGTATCGAAGTATACTTATAAATTTTTACTTTTCATTAAATGCAAGAGTAAAACTTTTATGTTAGATTTAAACTTAAATGCATTTTTAATTTCATACATAACTTTATGTTAACCGACTTAGTTTCCCTGAACCGTCTTGTAAAATTAAAAATCAAAAATTTTGCAATAAATATTTATCAAAACTGTAAACATAGTAAAGATGAATTAAAAGTAATGAGTTTTAAAAATTTATTTATTGTAATTTCATCTGAAATTATCTTCGAGTTAATTTCACGTAAATGTTGAATTTTAATAGTACTCAAAATAAATTTTTAAAAAGGTAAATATTATGTCCTCTTAAATGAATACAATCTAATAAAAAAAGCCTAATGCTGTTACGTTTCGATAAAAAGTTAATTCGTAGATTCAAATGGTTTATCTTCAGATTCACTAGCAATGCGGTACTGCTGACATAGATTGACCTTTTAAAGAATACAAGAACTAGTTGTAGACACTTCTTTCCCTTTAAAATTACGTCAATAAAATTATTAAAAAGTATGAGAAGTACTTGAATGACTTTCTGGGGAAAACGGAGAGTTTTGATGCCTATTCCAACGCGTAAACTTAAAGATTCCTGTTCCAAATTTCAGTTTGAGTGTAGAGAAAAGGATATTAACTTTTAAACTCGACGAAGTAAATGCACGAAGCATATTCTGATTTAGTGAAAATAAATGCAAAAACTGCTGCTTTCAAATTCCTTTGATTAATTAACCGAATGCCTTAATTTTTTTATACTGTCTATCAAAAATTTCGTATTAAGAATATAATATAAATGCCCTATATACCAGCACCAACATTAGTCATACTTAAAACATTTGTTTTTCGTTGCTTTGTATTCTTTCTGGCTTCCTGGAAGCCTTCAATGTTTATTATTCGATTTTTAGAAATTTGCCTAGGCTTATTGTCACGGTTTATTTTTTTTAAAAAAAGATTTAATTTTATTGCATTTACAAATAAGAGAAGTCGTCTCTTTTGTTAGTTGCATATCTTTGAAAAATGACATTAATTTCGAACCAGCAATTTTATTAAAAATCGGTCATCTGCCTATGGATCTTAAATAAAAAAAAAAGCCTTAATTTTTAACTTGAAGAGTTTCTTACCATTTTTTTAATATTTCAAATGCAACGGCTTTTAATTTTATCAATTTCAAATGGAACCTTTAAAAAAGCCATGATTTTTTCAGTCTGGTTTTAAAAATTTTTAAAGCGAAGCTGCCTTATTCCAGCAATGATATCTTGAATGAACATTGATGATCATATCCCGATGAGAGAATTATGAAATGTGACCATCAAATTCCTTCTCAAAGTACCGACAGTTTTCGAAACTTTAGGTTCCAATTCAGGTTTATCGCATTATCTTTAGGATGTTATTGTTTTACATATTTTTAAAAAATATATTTGACACTTTATAAAATAATAATGAAATCTAACAAATGCATTCTTCTCTTCGAAATGATTCGAATTTTAATCAAAACTCTTGTAATGCGCAGTTGCTTCATTAAATGTAGTTTTTCATTTCATTAAATGTAACTTTTCAAGTTTGATGCCATATTGATTGGATCATAATCCGAACTAATTGAGTAAGGAGTAAAATTAATTATCCTGTATATTTGTTAAAATGGTTAAAGATCGGAATTTAATTTCTCAAAACCTCAAATTGAGGTGAATTTTTTCCCCATATTAAGATCCGAGTTGTTGAATCTGATCCTTGTAATACTGCATTCAAGAGATTTGATATTTACATTGTGTAGAATGGTTTATTAATTTCGCGATATTCAGCAATAAATTTAATCTCTGTACATACATAAAGGACAGATAATAATTATTTGAACTCAAAATTGTTTCATAAATTCTTAATTTTATTATTTAATAGGAACAGAAAATTTTTACTCTTAAATTCTTTAGATCTGCGATTTACTGATGTCGTAATATTTTGTTGAGTTAAAAAATTACGTAATTTGAAGTTGTTTCTTCTAATTACTTTGAACAATTTTGCAGTGAACTGTATTTGTATTCAAAATTAGATTTAACCATATTAAGCAAATTCTTTTCTCAGTACTAAAATATACGTAATATTTAAACTGCATTTTAAGTTTTTTTGCCAAAACATTATTAATACTAACAAGCAAAAACTGTAGAGAATACTTTTAATTGAGATTATTAAATTATAAAATTTTACTGGTATTAAAATCTTGGCTAGTATAGTTAATCGTTACTACAAAATATAATGTAATAACATAGTACGACTGACGAAGATAGTAATTCCTTTTTACTACATAAAACACTGAAAATTGTGTGTAAAAAATAAAATGTTCTCTGCCTTGTTGTTGTCATATATAGAATCCATTAAAAAGGTGAAGTCTTAGTTGTGAAGGGAGCGGTAATTTAATAAAAGTTATGATGAAAATAATTTTTTTTTTCACTTTCAAAAGTAGTTAGGTATATAAGCAAAGACTTTAATTTTTGTAGGAAACTGAACTATGTAACATGTGTCGTTATGAGTGTGGTATAATTATAAAATTGTCCATGACGATTAATTAATAAGATAGGCTTTGTTCAATAAATTATATATAGAGGTTGCTCATTTAGCTTTGCGAATTAATTTAATGACGTAAGTTAATGGCAGTCGTTTCAGATATACGCCTTTGGGTCAATTCACAAAGGATCATTTGATTTTTTGAATTTACTAATAAGATTTATTTTGATAATTCCAATTTTTAATTTTATTAAATTTCCTATTTCACTTTATATCATTTTAAGAATTAATTACCTAGAATAAAAATAAAATAGGTTTTGTAAAACCTATTTGAAACTGGCAAATAACTGTTTTAAAAAACAATGATTCCAAAATTTTTGACATATTGATGCTAAATATTGTGATTTTATGAATTTCATTAAAAAGTTTATTAATAATGATTATTTTCTAATACAACTCGGATACCAAAATGTAATATTTGAAATTTTAAAAATCGCGTCTGTAATTTTTGCGCCAATGTATAACTTTCAAATTTTTCATATTAGATTATTATAACTTGTGTACTATTGAACTGAGCGTTTCTGTGAAATTGTGAAAATAGTGATGTATATTTGAACATTTTATTTTTAAAGACAAGCCTGAAGTTAAAAACAAATAGTAAGCAAGCGCTTTGTTTTTAAAAAACGAGCGCTTTAGGTTTAAACAAAACAAACGCTTGAAATTAAAAGCAAGCTCTTAAAATTAAAAAAAAAAAGCAAGCGCTTAAAATTAAAAAAAAAAAGCAAGCGCTTAAAATTAAAAAAAAAAAGCAAGCGCTTAAAATTAAAAAAAAAAGCAAGCGCTTAAAATTAAAAAAAAAAGCAAGCGCTTAAAATTAAAAAAAAAAGCAAGCGCTTAAAATTAAAAAAAAAAGCAAGCGCTTAAAATTAAAAAAAAAAGCAAGCGCTTAAAATT
>JAPMOR010085238.1:0-14307 GCA_026543865.1 Argiope aurantia
TTTTTTTTTAGGTTCAGTCTTGGTAAATGTTCCAGTTTCTATCCTTTTAAAAACTTTTAGAAGATACACACTTTTATTTTGCTTTTTGATACAGAGGATATTCACTCCATTTTATTGTGTGATTTCACAATGTGGGGATAAAACAAAAAAATAGTGCTGCAGACCTTTTATTATATATGTTGCCCTACAGAGCATTTGTCTCGTCATTCCATCACGATAGATTCACATTTTTTTTCTCTTTTTTTAAAATCTATTGGATTTTTTTAAAATTCTTATTTTTATCAAATATTTTATACCATGCTTAACATTTTTTTTTACTATTATTTCAAAAACTTTATGGTATTCCTTTTAACTAAAGATGAGCCCATAATGATTTGCTTTAATTTAAACACACAGAAATATGGCATCCTATCTGTTGGAAATCTGGCGCAGTGTAGCCAACGAGTGGCGAATGAACGAAACAAAACCGGCCACGACAGAAAAAAAAAACTGTGTGTTTAAAGTAAGTTATTTCTGTGTTGTTATACTTATTGTTATTACTTACTTATGTGTTGTTATTACTTATTAGTGCCTTCTATTAACCATCAAGAGACTTTTTCGGAGCTGCGCGGCATTAAAAATACGACGTGAAGCAGGTTTCACACGAGGCCACTTATTGCTTGCAACAAAACGTTACGCCTACTTCAAGAAGTTCACGTGATCAGGTGGGACAATGGCAGATTGTTGCCTCATAGAGACAACTATTTGCCATTGTTCCATTGCGGTCACATGATCTTCCTGAAGTAGGCGTGACCTTTCATCACGTGCAATAATTACCCTTTTATGAACTTTCTCAATTCTTTATTATTGTCGATTATATATTAACGGTTGCGAATATCAGTAATATTACATATTTGCATTTCTAAAGTGTGTGCGAATTTCTTTTTTTCTTTTACTGTGGTTACTTAAAACTCAACTACTACAATATGTTTTAATATCAAGACATGTTAAGTGATGGTAGTGATGAGTAATGACAGCAATGTCGACGGAAATTCTGTACTTGCTGATCATCGACGGCAGCCCATTATAACAGAAACACGATGCGGGGAGGCGTATGTAGAAATATGAGTAAGTTTCATTTAAAATATTTTTATGAGATTTTTCAGATGTTAAATATTAATTTTTGGCTTCCCAGTTTCTTTTAATGTGTGTGTGTGAATTATTTAAAACTATAATTGTCTGTGTAGTAAATTAACTTCACACCAATGATATTCCTTCAGTGACGAATGATATTTCTTCTTTCTTTTCTGATATTTCTAATGATATTTTTTCAGTGACCTTCGAATTTGCCAAAAATATTTTTCAGTTGCCGCAGTCTGCATATCGAAGTAGTTTTTAAACATTTATTTTATTGGATGTTAAATTCTTCTTTCAAACTCTATTAAAATTGCGGCATCATCTCTTTTCATTTTAGAAATAATAAAATGCTTTTCTAAGCAATTACGATGAAATTCTACAATGTATCATTTTCCCATTCCAATAGGCTTTATAGAACAAGTTTAAAACATTTACTGTAACGACTCGTACTTAATATTTGCATAATGATGTAATCAAATCATCTCTTCTTTTCAATCTTATTTGTAATTGAAATAGTCATCTAATTAGGATGTGGGTGTAAAACTCGTGCGATTTTTCAGGTAGCTAGCATTTAAAAATGAATCCCCCCCTCTTAAAATAGGAATTTTTGTTTAATTTATTGATCTTTTTGTCTTGAAAAAAGAAAAAAATTAGTAGTTCATTTAGTAAATACTTCACAGAAAAGGGCTTTTCATTATTTTAGCTAAATCGCTTAGTTAAAAATTAATCAAAATGGTAATGTTTTCCTCGATAACAATAAAACATTTTATTGCATAAACAAATTTATTACGCTCTTTTAAAATTCAGAAATCTGGCTTTTTTACTGTTACAAGTTTTATTTCTGTAATTTTCTATTTTTAATTAAATATTAAAAATATTTTAAATGTTTCCATCAATGCGTTTCATTGTTTTACTTAAGTTGATAAATTTTCGGCCTACGACAATATTCAATATCTTTTTTTGTGTGTGCAGATTATCGTTTCTATAGCTAAGAGTAGCTTTTTAAAATAATTTTATAATAGACTCATTGGGTTTCAAATATAACAAAGCTATAATGTTCTTAAGAAATTCAATTGTTTTAATTTTTTGATATTTTTAACTTCTCTTGCATACATGAATGGTTCGCATTTCTTATTTTTTTATGACAGATTTAGAGAAAATATTTTCTCCAATTTTCATTGTTCTCAAATTTTTTTAAAGGTCACAGTGTAGTTGAATTTTCAGGTTGTTTGCATATTTTCTTTTTTTAAATAGAAAGCTTAGTTACTTTTCTTATGTTCAGTTTTAAAGAGAATTTCATTTATAACACTGACTGATGTTTAAATGATTAATGTTTCATGAAATTCCGATAAATAAATAAATATTAATATCTCTGAACTTTACTCTATTTAACCTCCACGATTGTATTCGTCTATAAATGGTGATCGCATAGTCACTTGTAATGTTTTATGTTATGGATAATTTAATAAGTATCAAACAAATTCGGTATACCGAAATACCGCGAGTTAGAGAAGTTTCGAATAAGCCTTTTTTCCATATTCCATTAATAATTTTTTCAAACTGTATTCCAAAATTTCCGCATTTTATAATGTTTCGTCATTCCCTTTCAAATTTTAACTGAAAAGATACAGGTATTATGATAATTTGAATTACACAAATGTAAATATTGGAAATATAAATATTAGCTCGAATTTTCATCATCTAAATGTTATAAAAGAATATGAAGAGAAATTATTTCCAGATTCATTTACTTTCATGAAATTGAAAGTACAATAGAACCAGAAATTCCATTCAAATCAATTACCATATACCTAATTTATTGAATATCCGGTCACCTTGCTGAAGTTTTTTGCAACCATTTTTAATCTCTTATTAGAAGAAATTTCTCATTTGAAATATTCCTTAATATGAAAAGTAAAAAGCCAATGATTGCTTTGAAATATTTTGCTGGTCATACGGAATTGGTAATCCTTATCATAGAAAATCGTTGAAATTCCAGAATTTAATATATCGTTCACAAAAAAGTTTTTAAAAAAATAGAAAGATAGGACTAATTTAGCAGTTATAGAATTACATCGAATTTAAAAAAGTAGTATTGAACGTTGTTCAAGTCACATTTTGTACTCTCCCCCACCAACTCTCAAATTAAGCTTAATATACGCAATTGCTCACCATTTACGCTTCCTTCCGATTGCATCATTTTTCTCCTGACACACTGAAAACAAAAACAAAAAAGCAATGTTTTAGTTTAATTATATTAACATCACGCTTTAAAGCAACACTAAGGCCAATTTGGGAAGAACCGTATAATTTTGAATGGCGGTCAGATAATGAGGACGACACTAAAGCTGGTACCCCCTCTCCAAACTACCACACCACATTAGGGGGCGGACGTTTTTCCTGACGGATGTAACTCGCACCACGGTTCTTTTGGTGGAGTCGGGTCTCAAAAGTGAAATCCTCAGGCCACCGCTGCTAGTACAAAAAAAAAAAAAAAAAAAAAAAAAAAAAAAAAAACCGGGAGAATGTATTTTTAAATGATGCTCACATATAAAGATTAAATAATTTTCTCGGACAACTATTTGAAAAGTACATTGCTAATAAATTTATCTAATTAGACTTTTTATAATACTAATGAAATTATTCGAACAAATTAATCTTGTCGAAAATCGTATAAATTTTTGCAAACGACTGAAAATACGTCTGACTATTACACTACGTTATTTTTCTAGATATACTGAGAGAGGCGGTGGCCTGGTGGCAAGGTTTCGGCTTCGGAACCGGAGGGTTTCAGGTTCGAGACCCGATTCCACCGAAGAACCGTCGTGTAAGGGGGTCTGTTGCACGTTAAATCCGTCCTGACCAAACGTCCTTCCGCTGGTGTGGTGTAGTGAGGAGAGGAGGTGCCAGCTCAGGTCTCGTCCTCGTCATCTGACCGCGGTTCAAAATGACGAGGTCCGTCCCAAAATAGCCCAAGTGTTGCTTTAAACGGGAAGTTAATATAATTAAACTAAACTAACTCAAGATATACTGAAACGGAGTCGCTGCGAATCGAGTTGCTAATACTTTCTTCAATGTCGTAACTAAGAATCATTTTCTGAAAGGATTCCGAGATACAAGATGGCGGATTGTGGACAAGGGCTCTGTTTATAATTGATATGCGTATCCTCAGTCACTGCTTATTAAAACATGACCTAGTTTATCATGTTCATTAATTCCGTTACGGAACTGATTCAACAAATATTTTAACACCGATTATCTGTGCTTGATGAAAGTTATTAAATTTATATATCCACATAAAAGTCAAGGGGGGGGGTATGAGAATCTTGTTTGTACAGCAGATCACAAAATGCGTAAGAAGAAACGATTTTCCTCTGACGAAGAGAGTAAATATTGATAGTTGATGGGCTGAGCTCCGCAGTTTGAAAATAGACGGAACCTCTTATCACGGCCATATTCGTCTGAAAAGAAAATGATTAATGAAGCATATTTCCCTTGAAAAAAGGGTCATAAATTCAGATTAGATTTAAATTACATTGTATGAAACGGAGGAAAACGAAATTTCTTATTGGTTTATAGAATATAAGAGATTGTGGCATTTTATTTGTGTTTGTGTATGTATATATAATATGAATGATATGCAAAAACATATTCAGCTTCTATGTGAACTTCCTCTCATTAATAGGGAAAAAAATTTAAGATAAAAGTTGCTTCATTTTAAAGGGAACATGAACCGTTTTTACCATATCACTATTAACTCTTTAGCTACATTCGACGTGTCAGTACAGTTTTAGACAAAGACACGCATGACGTTCCGATACGTCGTAAAATATACTGCTCTTACTTTCCCACAAAATTAAATATGCTCCAAGTGCAAAAAATTTTTTTAATAAATGTGTCTTCAAAGGGTTAACCTCTTCAATTATGAATTTACCTGACTTTCTAATGAAATGACAAATCCTATTTAGTATATTATTTTAATTTCTATAATAATACAAGTACTTTAGAGATACTAAAGCGTTTATAAGTGATTTTTGTATTTTAAATTACTTAACACTTTCACTTAATTGTAGATTTAATGTTAAAAATTTAATAATTCGATGCACGAGTCAGACTCGTCATTGTAGATGAAGGGGTTAGTAAAAGATAATGTATGATATCTCCACGATGTTTGTCGATATTCTGAATGCTGTTCATTAACGTAAACAGATCACTAGAGAATTGACATATCCTAGGGTATGAATTCTATTTAGGATCGAACTTTGAAATTTTGAACTTAAGAAGTTTGAACTTGTGATGGTAACGATCACATTTAAGCTAAGTCCCTCTTTTCTAAACATCCACACCATTTCAAAACTCACTTATGATCGACGTCAAATTTATATTGAATCAGAACTCTTATAACAACGCATCATCGGTTAGATTGGGTTTTGAATTATATAGTACCGATGAGGATAACTTGATTAACACTCAACTATAGGTTAATTTCCGTTCCTATTCAGAATTCCGTTCTGATGAACAAAATCGTATTTGAAATGGAATGGATATAATGAATCTGGAACTTAATGTAAATGTTTCTTTGCCGCTCACCGAGTTTTGTGACTGTGAATCATAAATTTGTGCTTCAGGGAAATTTAGAAAACTACGTTTAACTCCTTCAGGGCCAAACGGAAGGCTTTGGAATGAAATGAAATCTACTCTAGTAGAACACAAATACTGTAAAATATTTGACAATGATCAGTATTCGCAATATTGTATAATATTGTGGAATATTTATTAATATCACAATTATTAATTAATTATTAATTAATTAATATCACATTTATTAATATCACAATATTGTACAATCTTGGGCAACACGATGTGCTACCTGTGTATTAGATATTGTTACAAACCTGCAATTCGGCTTCCCAGCATAGTTTGTTCGATCAATAGAAAGTTTTACAGTCATCTGAATAGGACTAGCACGTCGGAGGTCCCAGAGCTTGGCGACAAACTTGGCGACCATTTGGCGACTTTGGCGCCAAAATAGATAATACCCGAAACTTCGAGAATTTTCCCGATCCGTCCAGTAGGAACCGAGATACGCCTCGAACGTTCCTGATTGGTTGAGAGGCTTCTAGCCCCGCCTCCTGAGACCTATAAAAGGGGCTGCGGCTGCCAGATAGTCAAGTCCGAGTTGGGAGACGACGAAGCCAGTAGTCGGAGAGACGACGGAGTAGTCCGAAGACGGAGCGGAGAAGTCAGTAATCCGAGCCAGAGTCGGAGAAGTAGAAGACGGAGGAGTCGGAAGCGACTGAGGCAAGCTAGTGTTGAACTGAGCTGTGCGCTACTGTCTGCAGTAGATTCTGGTTGTATGCTGTTGTATGCTACACGTCTCGGGTGAAGATAATCGTCTTCTGTGCTGTATATAGTTGTCGCTTTGTGCTGTCCTGTGTGTCTTCGTGTAAATAAACGTCGTTGTTTTTATTCTACTTCTGCCTGCTGATTGAGCGTCCTTTACACCATATCACTCCCACTATCCAAACGAACCCCGGTAAAGAAATTTCGTAACAATATTATTAACCGATGCTTTTATTAAAAGGTTGGTAACTTATATTGGTATTTATCTATCAGATTGGTGTGGGGAGTGTCTGTGAATTATTCGATTTTTGCAAATATAGTTAGCACATGCACGTGCTTACTATTTTAAAGGGAAACGTGTTCATTTTGAAATGTCTGTTAAAATTCATACTCTCATTTGGTATAGGATTTTATTCCATGAAAGGTTTAATTCTTTTTATATTTGGCTCCAAGACCACTTATCTTTCCGAGGATTTATGATTGATCGATCTATGTATTTTTCCAATGACAGTAAAATTATTTATGAAAAAATAAAGGATTAAAATCTTAGCCTATTTTGCTCGAATTAAAATTAAAACCTAGACAATACCTATGAATAAAAATTGTATATTGTAGGTCCCAATCGATTGTTCTATATAGCTAATCCCTTTTCCATTTCGTTTTAAAGCATTTATTACAATTTTTATGAATTATTTTAAAATATTAATTGTAAGCAATTTTTTTGTTTTTATATTTTGCATCAATAAATTACTTTAAATACTATCAATCATAATAAAATGCACTATATATTTTCTTAATTGAATATCCAGTATTTTTATTTTATTCTTTCAATTGGATTTAAAAATACGAAATCTAATGTCACATATTTAAAGGTTGTTTTATTTCTACGTAAAGAGTACTTTTTATGAATTATGCACATTTTTATGAAATATAATGTGTGTTAGATTTAGCAGAAGGAAATGTTCCGGCCTGTACGGACAGTTGACGTCTGCTGACCAGATCCCGTCCTGTGGGGGAGTACTTATTACGGAAGCATCCGTCTTGAAGGAGTCAGTGCAAGTAGTAATAACAAAATATATATAAATCAACAAAATAAATAAATTTGTTTTAGTAAAACTTTATTAGGATATATAAATTGCATGAAATGTGGAATTTAATTTCCGGCACCTATTATCTCAAAGATATATTGGAGGGTTAGCACAAGAACTGAAATGGATACTACGAGTGTGGTCCTCCTGAAAAGTTCTCATACTCCCTGATAAAAATGTTAGCTCCCCTTCTCATCTCCATATAGAACAATATGAGCAGTTTAGTTATATTAACGTCCCCTTCGAAGCAACACTAGGGCTATTTTGGGACGGACCTCGTAATT
Organism: Argiope aurantia; assembly: GCA_026543865.1. Lineage (NCBI taxonomy): Eukaryota > Metazoa > Arthropoda > Arachnida > Araneae > Araneidae > Argiope > Argiope aurantia. The sequence continues at coordinate 7,832 of JAPMOR010085238.1, forward strand.
TTGAACCGCGGTCAGATGACGAGGACGACAACTGAGCTGGCACCCCGCTCTCCACACCACACCACACCAGCGGGAGGACGTTTGGTCAGAACGGATTTAACGTGCAACAGACCCCCTTACACGACGGTTCTTCGGTGGAATCGGGTCTCGAACCTGAAACCCTCCGGTTCCGAAGCCGAGACCTTACCACCAGGCCACCGCGGCCCAACAATGAGCAATAACTACCTTTGTGCAAGGGTGTGAAAGCCATGACTGCTCAAATCTTGATTTTCAATCCTGAGAAGGCACTTACATTTGCGTTCATCGTAACATTATAAAGAAAACTGATACTCGTATATTAACGGCTGGAAAGCAACAGTTATGATGGTTAATTATTTATTAACAGTTAATTTATTTATTAAGTTATAAACAGGTTAGAAGTTCGATACAGGTCTACATTTTAAATGCTAAATTATGTACCAAATTTCATTAATCTAGCTCTTGTCGCCTAGTAGTTGTCCCTTGAAATTAGATAGCTGGAAAGAAAACTACTTTTGAATGGATCGCATTCCATGTCATAGAAGTTTGCAAATTTCGACATTTAACTGAAAACGTGTTTTAATTCTAATGTTCACACCCAGACAAGTATAATTCCAAAAATGTGTTTTTAAGATTCAAAAAGAAGCCTAGATATATATATGAAAAAAAAAACACCTGGAGTTCAAATTTGTCAACTATTGCAAAATATTTATAAAATTTTTCGTATGTGAGAAAGTAAAAAATTATATAGTTGCGTACTTATTAATAAAGAAATATTTAAAGCTTTACCACAGAAAAAATGTGACAAACAACTTGATAAGAAATAAAAACTAAAATGATTCATTTCCTAGATGAGTCAAATTTTAATAGATAGCAAAATATTGTTAAATAAGAAGAAACAAGAACCTTTCCTGCTTTGGACGATGTTTCTGATAAATTGCTATTAAAATGTTGAGTTATTTTTTTTATTTGGATTTGAACAGTTAGACTTGGCCAGATAGATTAGAGTGTCCTTTTTCAAAAATGGAAATTTCCATTATCCGATTCTCGGAATAAAATGAATTTTTGATAAAATTTCGAAGACCGTTATTATTTTCTAGAGAGAACAAATAATTATAGTTATAAAAACATTAGTATATCGTTAAAAATATTGGAATGATCTTTTGGGAAATTACAATTCTTTTGCAATACAAAGATTAATCATATTAATTCAGTTCTTTAGTATTTTTAAAAAATGGTAGACTTCTAAATAACGTAAAATACTTGTTTTTCAATAATTTTTTCACGTTTCTTCCTGTAGTTTTATTGCAACCCGTCTTATTTTTCTCATTTAAAATATATATAGTAATAAAAACCAAGTTAATAGGAAAAAATCAAAATTAAACCAAATAAAAAAAAAGAATCCGGCCTGAAGACTTTTTCAAGGGTCACCCTCAGGCAAGGATTCAAAAGTTGCGATTCCGTAACTATTTAGTTTCGTTTTCAAAATATTTATAACTTTAGGCTGGTTTTGTGTGTGTGTGTGTGTAATGATAATTTAACCAAACTTTATCTTAATTTAGCCCATAGTAAAATATTCTCTTATTTCCTAATATCATTCCACGTATGAAGCCGTGTAAAAATTACTGTGCAATGAATCTGAGTCAAATGAAAGTGATCCCTTCCGAGCCCTTGTCAAAGGTTAACACGTGTATTCAATCGCCCCGTGGCCGGGAATCCCATGTTATATAAGAATAGTGATCATTTGTTTCGTTGCTTTTTACTTCTGCTTTTGCGCCGCACTGCGGCTTCTTGTATATAAATCATGCATGTCTCCCAGGAGAGAATAAAACGAAATTAAAAATGCAAAGTCTCTTCTGTCTTCAAATCCGCATTCTGCTTCATCCAAAATAAGCTTACTTACTTACATACGCACGTACATACATACGTAATGTCAGTGTTTTTAACAAAGGTTATTTTTTATTCTTCGCTACGTTCAACTTAGAAATTAAATCGTTTTGTTTAGGTATTTTGAGTCAATCCGGTTTAGAATTCTGAATGATCAAATGAAATTCCATAATGAATTTCATCTCAGTGTGAACCTTTCAAAGTTTGAGTCATGCTCACTCTTGCTGCTTTCCTTTTGTAACATTTGTGAGTGGCTCTTCAAATTAATCTTAACCAACATAAGAGACAGTAAAATTACTGTAATAGTTCATTTTCATTATAGAAAAAGATGAACATCAGTCCATTTCAAAACTATTAAAAAAGCGAAAAATAGAACAAATACATAAATTTTTAATTTTTAATTCGATAAAATATCTGATGGAAAATTTCTGAATTTAATAGTTTTGAACATTATGCTAGTATTTGAAATAGTCAGTGCATATAGATAGCTACTCATCTGTTATCACACTGAAAAAATGATCCGTTTTGTGATAAACTACTCGCTTTTTACGAGCTCATCGTAATGAAGGTATTTCAATGGGTATTAGAAATTATTGGCTTGTAAATTTTGTTAATGGCATGCTTGTTCTTTGATGATAATGGCTAGGAAACTTACGCGCATATACTGGCTTTCGATGCAAATGGGTTGAAGTTATTTTACAATGGAAAAACATGGTGACATGGAATTCGACTCAAGTGGTCAGCATCACAACTCTGGACCAAACTGTCTATACACACAAACAAACACACACTAATCCCTTTTTAACCCTATCTGCTACATGCCCAATCTAGCCCTTTTAGTAATCTGAAATTCACAAAAACATGAGAAAGGAGAGTAGAATTGTAAACAAGGTCCTGCATGTCGGTGTTAAGCAATGTTCACAACGGGCCAACTAATGCGCGCAATGGAAGGTCACACCTACTTTAGAAACTTCGTGACCCCATGCGACTATGGCTGGCAAATGGCTATCTTATCCTACCAACTATTTGTCATTGTGATCTTCCTGGGAAAGGCGTTACCTTCTACGTGCAATAGTTAGCTTCGTGTGAATTCTGCATAATGATTTTGACGCAACGCTATGTTAATGTTCAGATTTTTACATAATCTATTACACGGAGTATAATTATTTTGTATATCTTTGCACATTTTGTATTAAAAACATATTTACTATTAAACTGACTTTTTAAAAGTGAACCTCCAATGATCGAGCGTTTTTGTGAACTACAGGATTCTATGTTACCTTCTAAATAACTGAGAACTAAATATTCACAATATGTATTTTTATATTTTATGTTCGCGCATATTTTACAATATTGTCATCAAATTAAATGCAGCATAACATTATTTCAACAGAAACTGCTATAATTCAAAAGGAAAATTGTTAATAAAATATGATTGAAAAATCTTATTTTATTAAAATTGTCATGATCAATTCAATATTTTTGAAAAATACATTTTAAATGAAAAGATCTGGCTTACCAATACACGAAATATTAAAAAGACTATTGGAAAGGAAAAAGACTATTTAAATTGTTCTCTGAGTGATGGGAATGCTACAGGATCGATATTTTCCTGAACATATGAAATTGCCTAATTAGATGAAATGCCGCAATCAAGGATGAAAGGGCAAATCTTGTGTAAGAATGCTTAAAATGCGACATCTGTTTATGTATGTAAAAAAAGAACTATTTATTTGAATTTCATTTTAACACGTTGAATGCCATGAGGATCACCGGTGACCGACATTGTGTTTGTTCGCAGCGACATTGGTGACCAGCAAAGTCAAAATGACTAGGAACACATCACTACATTTTAATTTTTTTTTAAGTATAATGACTCATAATGAGAAATTCATGTTGGCCAGATGGGTAAGTCTTCGACGAGTTAAATAAGATTTTTTAATTTTGTTTATTGTTTCTAGATTACAAATGCATGGCAACTTTATTAGCATGCAGCCAAGAAGTACCCATTTGAGTAGCATTTAAACAAATGAAGAGATTGTGAAAAGTTTTTATCTTTTAATGACATTTAAGTACAAAAACTACTAAAGTTATTAAAGAATATCTATCGGGTTTCACTTGGGTCGTAAGGATATAAAAGCATTAGAATGCACGTATCAGACATCTTATGAAAATACACAAATGTCATGTAAAAGTCGACATCTGCCATCATGCTGGCATAATTGCACGATTTGACATCGATTTTGAGATGAAACGCCCAACAAGATTGCAATATTCATTGCCCGGACCTGCTGGCGATAGCATCGGTTCCTGCGTTACTCTTGTCATAGATTTCCGTGGGGATCAACGATATTAATCAAAGATTAACTTCCACTTGCTGGAATAATAATGAAAGAGGAAGGGATCAAACTGGTTTCTTTTGATGAATCTATTTGACGGATTTAGTATAGGTTTCTTCACATTTTTGTTTACATAAATTTTTCATTATTAGCTCTTGTACCATGGAGATTCTATTTACTATAATTCTTTTAGATTGGTATGTATTTCTTAAATCTAATCTAGGTTAACATAATCCCATATAAATTGATTTTTGCAGCAATTTCTGGTGCCTAAATTCTCGTTTCATTAATTTTGTATGTAAAACTGTTCAATGCAACTGCAATCTAGATATCATTTGTTTTAAGACAAACTCTTGATTTTCTAATCACTAAATTTTGAGATTTCTTTTATCATTTTGTTGCGAATTTACAGTAAATTGCATCACTGAAACTATGCAGTTCGATCATAGTTGCACTTTTTAATAAAATGCACTTAGTCTCAATGTTGTTAAGCAAGCCCAAACTGACCGAAACCTGTTTTCATTTATTGATTTCTTTACCTGTCAAAATATCATTCCATTCAATCCTCACTAACCATAATTTTGCACAAATTATAAGTATAATTATTACGCCAATAGAATTGGAAAAACTCTATATGACTGACAACACTTGATATTTAGTGAAAACTGCATGAGTGTCAAACTTAACGTTGAAGCTTAAACAATTGCATGAAACATTTAGATTTCCCTGAGTGTCTTATGTTCTTCTGAACCACTAAACGAGTTTGTCAGTTCTAGTTTGTCCTAAATTTGTCCCTAGTTTGATATAAATATGAAGCAATGCTTATTAAAAATTAGGCATTCCCTTTTCCGAATTTCCTTTAATTTTTTTAAAAGTTAGTTATTATGTTAGTGACTCGTTGTTTGGTAGTGTATAACCCATATATTAATAATCATCAAATATGATTCCTGCCAAAGGAAATTCCTTCATCTTTAGATTTATGAACTAATGTTTTCATTGTTAAATGTGGGTGTAATCACTGTCCCCTATTTTATAATTACTTAATTAGCACAAGATATCTCCACGACTTTTGATATTTTAAATGCGGACAACAGCGTGAGTACATCGTACAATGTTGTTTGATATTTTCTGCTAACAAGGTAGATCTAATTGGTTCGTCAAGACTTTCTTTCCACAATATTTTTTTCCAACTTTTTATGTTCCTGAAGAATGGCAATTTGCTGATTTTTTTTTTTGTTATATCGGAAACTTAGGTGAAGAAAATAAAACAAATCTTTTTCTGCCTGGCATTCAAAACAGTTTCATATCATACAGTTTAATTGCTGATATTCTTTGCAAAAACCACCTGAATATAATTTTAAATACCTCGTCCCCCACGTAAATAAAATACCCCAAACGTCCACCCGCTGATGTGGTGTGGTGTGGAAGTTTGGGTAGGGGACGCCAGCTCAGATGTCGTCCTCGTCATCTGACTGCGGTTGAAAATTACTAAGTCCGTCCTCATATAGTCCTTGTGTTACGTTGAAACGGGACAATGTAACTAAACTAGCCGACAACATCCTGAGGATATCGACAATGCTGTTTGGCATATCCTGTTAATAGGATAGATCGAAAGTTTCAATTGACTCATCAAGACAATCTTTTTTTTTTTTTTTTGTTCTTACTTTTTCTGATCCTGAATAATGGCAATCTCCCGATATATTTTTTTATATATATATCGGAAACTAAGGTGGATAAGCTTGGGATTAGACAAATCTTTTCCCACCTCGCAAATTTCAATCATACAGTTTAATTGTTGATATTCTTTACAAAAACCGCCAGAATGTAATTTTAAATACCCCAGTTACTTCAGTGTAAATGGCTCTATGACATATTTAATCCTTTAATAGTTTTTAACTTCTTTAAATATTTGAATCCTTTTTTAACGGCATTTTGAGGGTATACCTAGCAATTCGTAAGAAAATTCCAATGAAATATTTTACACAAATTAATGTTTCCTTATTTTTGCCTTTATCTCTACTTTTTTTTTAATATTTTATGCAAATTATATTTTTTCGTTATAAACCTCCAATACTGGTTTTATCCATTATTGAGATAAAATATACCCGTTTCAAATCAAACAACCAAAATCGAAGCTTTGAAAACCGAAATTTTTTAATCCCCTTCCCATACAACAAAGAGTCTGAACGAATTAAATCACTGAAATTGCAATTTTTAAATCTGTAATTAAGT
>JAPMOR010085249.1:0-25473 GCA_026543865.1 Argiope aurantia
TTCTGTGTCTAATTTTAGTTTCAAACAATCGTAAAAAGGCAGTCAAAATACGTATTAGATTTTCTAGTGCCCTTGTATTAATCATATAGCAGCAATTCATTGCCACAATCACATGCAGATAAATTCTTTTTTAAGTACTGTTAGCAAATGGCAGGAGGTTAACAATACATTAGCACAGGCTTTTTTTTACTTCTAAAAAGCGCATGTGTGGGCCTTTGAAAATAAAAATCTGAGCACTCGTGGCCTTTACGACCTTGTCCAAAATCCGCAATTTTAAGCAGAATAATACTTTCTAATTAAAATATGATAAAACTTTTCGGCAGACCATTCCCAGTGGTTGAAATTTATTAAAATAAGAGAAAAACAATTGCATGAAAAGGAAATTGATATTACCGAATAGCCTTTTTTAAAGAACATTGTAGCGATGGGAAAATGGCTATTTTACATTTATATTTTCCGGAGCTATTTAGAGAAAATGTTAAAATCTTGATCAATTTTTAACTTTAAAAAATCTAAAATTTTGAGAATTTCTTTTCTAGTGATCTTTTATCCAAAATGTAATTGCACGCAAATCTGGTTAATATAAGTCCAATAACCTGAATTATCTTTTCATCATGCGGTTCATAATTTATAATTGCTAGCTTGTAGACATTATCAAGTTACATGTTTATAATTTCACACACAAAAAAAAATGTAAACCGTTATGTGATAAATATCATTCACGTGCATGGTTACAGTTGTAATGTAACTGTGTAAAATATGCTAAATTTAGATGCAAATGAGGCATACTTTATAACAAAATAGTTTTCTATTTATTCAACTTGTTATGTACAAAAAATAATACCGCATATGTACAAATACTGATTAATAAATAGGTAACGAAAAAAAAACGAGTGTCAATAAATAAATAAAATGCACGGGGTCAGATATGTTTTTCATTCAAAAGGAAATCATCACAATATATCTGGCTTTCTTTGTCCATAAAACAGGCTGGCTGCAACTTGGTTGCGCCTACTATTATCAGTTTCACGTTTCGAGCTATAAAGGGAAAAAAATATATACATTTAAGTATTATAAAATAACAACTTATATATGAAAATAAAAGAAATGAGTTAATTTATATATTCATCATAAGATGTTTGAAGATAATATGACCACTTGGTGGTTTCAAAGCTAGTTTAAACTTTTTCCAAAACGGGCTCTGCAATCTAGTAAAGACAGTTCAGATGCTATGGCAACGCGTCGAGTTTAATTAATCCAATAATCTATTTTATGGGTGAGGAAATCTTTTTTAATTTGTCTTCCAGAAGGTTTGACTTCTTTATAGGTTTTGTGAGTACTGAATTGCATAAATTTGTAATTAACAATTCAATTTAATTGAATTTTTTGGGGGGTTTTGAATAATATGTAGACAGTTTTCCTAAAGCCTCCATGGTTCCTGTTTTAATGAATAAGATTTTATAAAACTAACTGTAGAGAAATTACAGCACTAGTAACCTGCAGTACATGCATTTTCTTTGTGAACTTCGCTTTGGTTTCAAGTTTTTTCACCATTTGAATTTTCAAATAAAATAAAAAAAAAAGAATGATTTTTTTCTTTTCCTTATTACTTTTTGTTTTTAATTGAAATGAAATTCATTTTTGTAAAGAATTTATTGAAAAAAAATGGGGAAATGGCCAGATCACCTTCATTGGCCATTCAGCATTTAAAAAAAATAAGGTATATCTCCAAATTTTAAATTTTAAAGTGGAAGCAAAAATTCTTTTAAAGAATTTAGCACTAATATCCAAGTATTTTCTGTTTTTTTAATATTATCCCACCAGAACTTTAGTTTGAAATAAGGATTGTCATATTATCCTAAAATATCATTTAAATCATATAAAAAGATATAAACATCATATGACAATTTTCTACGTTATACTTAGGAGGAATTTTTTAGTTGATTAAAAAGAAACTATATAATTAAAATAGAAAAAGATCAACTTCGAAACACAATATTTGACGATATTATTTTCGTTAATTTTTTTTTTCCAGTTTAAGTATCCATAACATTAAAAAACATATACGTTAAGAAGTAATATAGAAAATGCTATTTGAATGATCGACTAATATGATTTCCTGAATTTATTTTGCTTATTATTATCGAAATGAAACGTTAATGAAACGTTTGTTTGATATTTTATTGCTCTTAAGTCCTACACTAATAATAGAATCCATTATGCGATAATAATCTATAATTTAAGACCTCTCAAATATATTACATTCACTTTTTATATTCATATATTATCTTTAAAATTTGCTATTATAATTATTATTGAAACATATTATGTAAATTGCAATATCATTCTCCTCAACATATCTGTTGTAGGTAATATCTTTCATAAAGCTCCAAAATTTATAAAGTCTAAATTACAGATTAATTTATTGTATGAATAAAATTGAAAATATGAATTTATATATTTATTCTGAAACTGATATTCCCACTTTTAAATATTGCTTTTAAATATTCCCCCAATTGTGCATTAAAAAACCTTGGACAGTATCAATATAGTTCTACATGAATTCAGTGGCTAAGTTTTCATGAAGAGTTGAAGAATAAAAAATAAAAATTCTACTTACAGCTGCTGGATATACGAAAACTTCCGCCCGTGCAGAGCCGTGAGTGTTTTCTGCTATGCAAATGTAATTGCCCATATCTTTCCACTTCAGATTACGAATGACAAGATCGCCATTTGATAAGATCTGGAGAAAGAAAATAAAAATTTAATTAGAATTAAAAATGAATCATAAAACGATATAGTTTGTACACGCAAAAATATATAGAGCATGCCTTGCAATTTAAGATGAAATATCAAGAGACGGACAAGATCGGAAGCTCAGACAATTTAATTTCACAATGAAGTTCAACTTATATGACGTCACAATCATATAAGCGGTGCTGCACGTACAATTTAAAATCAAACTGTACAATGTCTTATTTTGCATTGTGACGTCAAATGCTTTTTTTTCTAAAGTAAATTATGCTTTAAATTTAAAAACTTAATTAGAATGCAATACCGGATTAAATTTCAAGGAGTCTTTAGGCAATGCACGTTTTGGAGTTCCTTTTTCACTTGTCTAACTTCCAACAGCAGATAATTTTTATTCATTTTAACTTTATTTCTATATAAGCCATTTCCAGAAGAAAATTTAAAATTAAAATAATAAAATATTCAATTATTGATCATTTTCAAGGAAGTTCGTTTCAGTATCTCTTGCATAAAAAATTTAATTTAAAATTTAAAAAAGATTTTTATATTAAAATTTAAGAAAGATATATATATAATATTATAAGATAATAAAATTCATTGGTAAAAAAGTGTTATTTAATTCATTATTAAAAATTTAAATTTATTATTAAAAAATATTTTATAAAATAATAAAAAAATAATATATTTTTAAAAAATTCAATCTAAATAGTAGTCCCTTTTTGGATGTGATATTTTTTAAAAATTCAAACCAACATACTTTTTTTAGATTAATAAAACCATATAATATAGAACTTAAGAAAGGTAATTGGTTAGGAATGTTGGCAGAATGTTTTAAAATTTAAACGATAATTGAGTTAGACTGCACAGCCTTATAAATTAAATAATAGCAAAAAAATTAAATCCTTAGAAAACATGCACGCACAAAATAAATAAATAAAATAATAAAAAAATAAAGGGTCCTAGCAGCTGTTTATTTTGTCTGCTTAATATTCCAGCCTTTCTTGGTAAAAGCAATAATTTTTTTTCTCATGTGCATTATTACAATCTATTAACTATTATACTAATCTCTATTCATATAAAATGTATAGTGTTTTACACTTTTATCAAAAGGTCAGATTAAACAAAAAGAAATTATACTTCAAAAAAATAGACTTGAAATAATCTCTTTAAATTATTTCAAAAAATATTTAAGTTTAATAAAATGGCAACAGAGGAAAAGTTTAAAACTTACATCAAACCTAGATTTCCTTTCTGGGTCAATTTCCTCCTCCAATGGATCTAGCCATTTTATTTTTGGTTTAGGGTTTCCCTCGGCTCTGCAAGAGACTCGAACATTTTCACCTTGATTTTCAAGAGCTGTTTTGGTCCATGTTACGATACGAGGAGCTTGGCCTGAAAATAAAAAGAATATATAATTTAAATGTAATCGCTATTTTATTCTTTTAGAAATCGTCTGAGATTATTGTGAAGTTACATGAAAAAAATAAACCATTTGATTATCGGAAGAGTTAATTGCTTATATATACTCATCAAATAAAACTAAGCACAGATTAAATTTTTGAAAAAAAAATCAGATTTGTTTGTACAAATTTTTATTTATTATGTGCCAATTTGAATTTAGATAAAAACGCACTTTGTTGTAAAGGTTTTTTTTTTTCATTATATTGAAAATTCATTATTCTCTGTATTCTTCAACTGAATGTTGATCATCGGAACCATTGATTGAATATGATATCCAAAATCATCAGTTTATTGGAATTTACTTTAAATATCATGAGAAAAGGTTCTTTTTCACAATTCTGTTATGTTTCCGATTTTTTAAAAAAGTATTTGAGCACAATTAATTTTTCTCTTCCATAAAAAAAATTGACCGTTAATTTTTAAAAAATATTTTAAATAGTAAAATAATATTTTAAGGTATTATTCTACTATGAATTGTGATGGATAGTTTAGGTAAATCTGCGTTTTAAAATACATACAAATGTTGATGGTCCCTAATATTTTGTATAATAACTGAGCAAGTGAATGAAGTTATTAGTTATGGTTTATATCTTTGTATTTAATAAGAAAATAAACATGAGAATCGGAATATATTTCAAAAATTTAAAGAAGACGACCTAAAGATGAAAAACGACAATGCGCATCAACATATTTAAGCACTGTGTTTGCCATTATACCAACTATCTGTATCTGTAATGCTAATGCAATAAAAGGGCGTATGTAATTATTCTCTCAGAATTTTGTACGAAAATTTGATAGAATAACCATCGTATTTTTTCAACTATTGATATGAAAAATACTTAAAAGTAAAATTTGTACCTAAAATAAAACATTAAAGGATATTAAATTTAAGAAAATTTAAAATCGAAGTTTTTGCTTGGCATCTCTCTTATAACTTTTAATCACGGACCTTTATTTGATTCTTTTACAATCAGGTAGATTTACATATGCTATTGATTAACAAATCCAATGAAATTAATGTGTAATCGCGTTGATTGTTTTACTTTTTTTTATTCTATTATAGATTTATAGTCAATAATAAAGAAAATACTAATTCAGATTATCGGTCGTCCATAAATCATTGAAATTATAAGGTTTCCAAAAAATTTTATACTACACTACTTTAAATCACAAAACATATGTTTTTTTTATATATATATATAAATTTTCTCATATAATCTTGCTCTCGGCACAATAAATAAAATATGCGAACATTGAATTTCTAGAATTTCCTACACATTTTTAACGAGATTTAACATTTTTTTTTTTATTCAATTCAAAAAGAAGAATTTTGACATTTTCTCCGTGTCGTTGTCAAATTTTCTTCCTTATACAATTTTGAATAGTAAATTAAAAGTTTTAGACGGGTAAAAGAACTTACCGAATCGTTTCTTATCGTGACAACTCCTGTCATCTGAAGACGAAACTGTAACACGTGTCGTCGTGCTTTCCCTTAGATTAGAATTTTCAGCTATGCAGGTGTACTCTGCCTCGTCTCCCATAGTCAGGCAGTCAAGGTACAACCTGGAACTTGTCGATCCCATGTTCAACCTTTGTTCGTCATCATCTTTCGTTTCTAGCTCATCTTCGATATCAATCTGAAAAAGGAAATGTCGATCATCAGTCAAAGTCAATCAGCTTGAATTCAGTCCTTGGTATATATAGTTAACACTATAATAAATGTAATATACAGTATGGCCATTTTAATTGCGGCTCAAAAGAAAATTTCAAACAGTTAGCGATAGGCTAACTCTAGCGACTTCCAATTGAAAAAATACTTCTAGTGTCCTAAAGAATTATCTTTTATATTGTTTGTGTCAATAAGTCAACTGTTAGAAAAGTTATGAAAGCTAATTTTTTTAAAAATAATTCACCTTTTTCCTAGGCTATACTGGGTTCGTTGTAAGGCCTTGATTTGAAGGGCGATTGCCGAGTATTCAAGGGGTCGTGTAAAACTGCATTTTGGATTTCTTTTGGCTACATAAACATGAGAAGTAGCCCCATTTACCTTAAACTATTACATGAGAATTTTATTCAGGAAATAAAGGAATATTTTTATGGCTTATGCTTGGGTTTCTATATTTTCAACTAAATATAACTAATTGAACCAAGGACTGTAGAAAAATAAAATTTTACAATTTTTTCAGAGATATTTAATAATGAAAATGACATAAAACATAATATTTTGTCATTTAAACATTTTTCCAAATAGAAGCATATGTCTGTAGCTAACGATTTAGAAATTATCTGTTGGTTACAATACGAGTGGATGTTCTATACAATATTATACAGATTTTTTTGTTAGTAGGTACTATATGAGATCTGAGTGAAATTCTATAATATCCTGTTCATAATTTTTGTTATCTACCGAAGGGAGACTATGAATGCTTTTTCACACAAGCATTACTACCTTTTCGATATCTGGTGATAATAATAAAATGGTTCAAATATTTACTAAAGTTTTTTTGGTTAATGATATTTTAAAAGTAATGAAAATATACATTGCTGATATACTGGTTTTGTTTGACATTTTATCCAATTATTAATCATATGAAAAATTGGTAAATTTGCAATCTCTAGTTTATGCTATATAAAATTGAGTGATTTAAAAGTAATTTTTCCTATTTTAGCAAAAATTTTGTTTAGTTAATTGAATAAGAATCATTTTTTAATTTAGTCTTTTATTTTATGTTTTCATGTGAAATAATTTTTTTTCTTTTTTTCACAAGCATAACTTATGTATTGCATTAATTATTATTTATTCTAAAATGATCAACACAATGAATATAAAAACGCGTATTTAAATGTTTGTCATCATTAATGTAATATTTATAAAAATAAGAAAACAAACCTTCGACAACTGCTCTCCATTCTTCAGCCAATAGATATGAGGAAGCGGACTACCACCTGCTTGGCATTCCAGAATTTCGCTTCCACCCTCTTTCGTGTGCAGGACTTTCGGGGGTTTAGCGTGCAAACGCAGGTGGGATTTCGGAAACAACCAGCTGTCTTCATCTTCTGAAATGGATAAATATTTGTTAGCAAACAATTCTGCGCAAAAGCAGCTGAATTATGCACATTCGAATAAATGGAACTCGTAAACATAGCTTGCATAATACTTATGAGGAAACCTGTCGCGGTTAAAGTTATAAATTCGATTTTATATTATTTCAGAAATTTCTGAAGCTTTATAAATTTGGATGTGAAATAGAATGAGATAAAAAAAAAAACAGTTTTACAATACAAGTTTGTTCTGAGGATCTGATGTTGTAATATTTTAATCTTCAGAAATCAATTAATCAATTAAGTCTCATAAAGGATTTTTTAAATTCTACAACATGGAACCATTTACATAATGATAAATACTGTATGATATAGAAATGGTATTCTTATTAATTATTCAGGTCTAAAATTCAATTTTCGGCAAATAATTTCATTTTAAGTTAGATGTAACCCTTAAATATAAAAATAAATATTTTGCTTAAATATTTTTTCAAGCGCTTTCTTTTTTCTGTAAGTAAACGTGTCTAAACATGATTGATTAAAGATCAATTTTCTAAAATTTCGGTTTTATGTTCGGTAAATATAAGTAAAATCTTTGTGTGTTAAATATCGACTGCATAATTATTTAAAGCTTTTTATACTGCTTATGTTTTTTTACGCATATTTCCAATATTCTTTGAAAAATCAATATGAATCAATTCAACTGTTTTAAATATAATTCATTTTTTAATTCTCTGCTTTATCGAAATTAAAAAAAATTAATTTACTCAATACAGGTTTTAACCAATTCTTTTGAATCTAGCATTTTTTAAATGATTTTAATTTATTTAAATTGGTAAAAATTTATTAATTTTGTTCATATATCCACCAAATGTTCATTCATGGTAGGATGGTAAAATATTTTCTCAGCTTAATTGTATATGCATTATATATAAATTAATTCTATACATTTAATTTCTCATTTCTTAAGAAAGGTTTTATACAAATTGTAATTCCAAATTGAATAATAATAATAAAACTATAAGACTTACCTTCTCTGTTTTCTTCATGCCTCCTTGAAGATCCCTGAAAATAAAAACAATAAATAAACATTAATTTTAATTCTAAACCACAAATAAATTTTATTTATTCATTAATGTTTAATGATTGTAATGTTCATAATGGTTTAGAATTCAATCATTCAAAAATAAAATGTTGAATAAGTTATAAAAATAAAAGCTAATATCTTTATTTGTATGCATTTACTAGTCCGAGCCTTAATTTTCAGTTTCTGAAAATAGTTTTTAAAAAGAAAGGCTATCTGTCTGTGTAAGGATTTATATAAAGAGCAATAAAAGAAACGTTTTAAATTTGAAAAAAATTAACGAAACTTTTATTACACTATCAGTTGCATTTCTTAAATTAGGGAGATCATTTTTGTCATCAGAGAACTTAAGTATTCCATGTTTAAATATGGATTAACAATAAATATTTATTTAAAAAAAATGTTTATTAAGACAAGAATTCAAAAAATCAATATAACCACTGATTCATCAAAATATTTTTACCTACCCCAGCACTGTTGTGTTCAATATGTCTGCCCAGTGCAAGAGCCGCCACGATTAAAATCGTCAAAGTGCTAAAACTCCAATATGCCATTATAATCGTTTGCAACGAAACGAGAGACTACAATCTGTGGGAGAAAAAAAAAATTCGTTAGGAGACATTAACCTATTAGAGCAGAATACTGTATGATATTGTCAGATATTTTTCGATATTCCAGATGCGACAAAGGTCGATATTTTGAATTCTGTCGAATATCGTAAAGATATCGTTGGGCGTTTTGTGTTGATACTGTATAATAAATAAATCTCTTTCTTTCGTTACTTTTTTAATGTCTAAAATACCAGATCTAATCAAGGACATTTTTTTTTTTTTACTATTTCCACTTTCACATTTGAAAAGTTTCGAGGAATCTGATTTTAAAGCATAAAAAGTATGTAAATAGCAAAATTATTAATTTATTTATGCATAGTGCGAAACATAATTCCAACGTTTCATAAAATTTATTAAATTAGTAACACAAAATGGTGAATTATAGCATTAAAAAATAAAATTACTAAATATTTTGGGATTTTTTTTTCTTGAAAAGCTTTACAACCATGAAATCAAGAGAAAAAATTATGAAATAAAAAAAAAGTTTAATGCTATATAATAATGAGATGAATACTCGTATAAAAATTATTCATATTACAATATTTAATAATTAAACGAAAATCCTAAAACTAACAAATAAAAAAAAGTAAGTATATTATACACCTTATTTGAGAAATTGATTTACACTCTTTTTTAAAAACTATAAAACATATTCTAATTAAATTTGATTTTTAAAACAAAAATTCTCTCTCTTTGGCTAGTTTTCTATTATGGTGCAATTAAGTAAAATTCTTATCTGCAGAATAAATTATTTGAAATCGTAGATCAAATATTATCCATTTAGATTATATATTTGAAATCTTAGAAATATAGATTTATAAATATTAGTTAAAATATTTATATATCTAAGTCAAATATTTTTAATTATTAAACACAATTTTACAATAATATTAAAGACAGCTAAAAGAACCATATTTACAAAGAAACCCATTCTATGTAAATTGTGAGAAAATTTTAAGTAAGCTTTCGATTATGATAAACAATATCAGGAGTGTTTTACTTCACATGCACATATGTGCGAATTGGAAGAAAAAAGTAAATTGAAAAGTGATATCAAACAATACAATTTTTTATCGTGCTTTAGAGTGCTACTGATCAAAAATAAATAAATAAAGGAAAAAAAACATTTATTATGTCATTAAATTATTATCAAGAAACTGTTAAAAAAATTTTTTCTCAGGGAAAAGATGCATGAAAGGATTTCTCAGGGAAAACCTATCTATAATTTGTTAAATATTTTTAAATTTTTTTTGTTAGTAATTTTATGCCATTTCTTATATACCTACATTTTTACTACAAATATAAAAACTACAAATTAAGATTAAACAAGATTAGAACATTCTCTTTAAAATGCTAATCGCAAAGGTCACAGTGTATACACAAATACAGAAATCATTCGTTGAAGACCGCTAAACTGGATGATATATTACGGTTAAAAATTTTTTTATATATTTCTATATAAGATATTATATATATTTTTATATATAAGAATAATATTTTAATAAGAAATATTTTTTAATAAGAATAGTATTTTATATATTTTTATATAAGAAATATGTATTTCCTCATAGTACTATATGCAACTAAAATTCCCTTACCTAATTTAATTCAGCACAACAGAAGATAAACGAATAGTTCGAAACGTTTTAATTATAGAGACAACGCAAAATTTATGACCTCCGAACTCTTTCTGTACTAGCGCCTTCACTGATCAGCATCTAGAATAATTCACCATCCTTTCCCGCTCTCATCTATATACCATAAAACTTCCATTGAGGACGTGTTTTGTAACACGTGCCGATATCCTCAGGGCAACCACAGTTGACTTAAAAAGAAAAAGGATGAAAGGACATTTGGGACCCCAGTGGAAACCCTCTTCTCTGAGAAGGTGGAACACGTTCCAGAATTCCGAAGCCGATGAGTCAGCGAAAGAACGTGTTACTACGAATTGTCACTTTTTTTTTTTTACTTACTTAGTTCTTTGATGGTTTCTTTTCTTTTCTGGTGTGTGGAGCGTTTTTCCAGTAGATACTCAAGGATAAAATACGTAAAAGTGGTATGAGGGAAGGAACGGATCCGGCAGAGATGACTTACATTTGCAGCGGATTGCAGGACACACGTGTAATCATTTCTGGCACCGAACATGTTGCTGCACGTTGCCGATATTTGAATAATTTCTTACACCTTTTACCTGGGGTGATTTTTTTTGTGGCATTTGTCTGTAGACTTGAACCGGCATATTCGGTTTGTCTGGGCAAATTTCATAACTTTCAGAGAATTAAAATAATTTTTTTTTTATGTGCGTGCTATGCAGACATGTATTTAGAATCGATGAGAAGTTCCAAAGTTTATTTTCATTTTTAAATTTGATTATTTTTATAGACTAGACATTATAAAGTTGCTTGAGAAGTAAGCGACAGTTTACGATGCACGATGAAAAAATCGTTCAAACTCTTCACGGGACAGAGCATTCACCCTAAAGCTATAAAATTAGTCAGACAGTTACTGCTTTAATAGTAATACAAAAGGGTTTTTATAAATCTTAATTACGTTTTAATAAGAATTTATAAACTTTTAGCATTTTTCCTCAAAAATTTAAGTTATATACTTGCATAAAAACCATTTTTAAAAACTATATGGAATTAAAAAATAATAATAAGCGTTTCAGCAACACAAATTTTATTTCCTTACATTTTTTCACAATTTTTAATAAATTTTTAAAAATATCCTTAAGTACATTTTTTAACAATGCTTTTCATTGTTTTAATAACTGCGTTTATATTAACGTTCATTACAATGATATTAAATATGATCTTTTATGTGCTTACTGTCTTTGCTATATTTGAGAGTAAATTTTTAATAAATACTATTTTTTTAAATTAATACTAAATAATATGTTATATATTTGGAACTAGAGGTTCCAAACCTTGTTATATAAATTGCTTTTAAACCTGAGATAAAAACAATTTTTTAGATTACCGTACAAAGCTCCCATTTTCACATCTTAATATTATTTGGGAAAAATTTGATACTTGCAGACATGTATTTAGATTCGGTGAGAAGTTCCAAAGTTTATTTTCATTTTTTAATTTGATTATTTTTATAGACTCTAGTTTGAGGTATGAAATTCATAAACTATCAATAGATTCAATTAATATATAAATAAATAAATTTATTATTTTAAAATTACAGGAATCAAGAAATTAGATATCAGAATGTAGATAAAATTACTTTACTGATAAGAACGAATGAAAATTGCATCATTATTAATACACTCCTTATATGGCTCAATTTAAATATAATTTTATGCATGTAATTTAGTTTTGGGAAACAGAATATCTTTTTATCAACAGAAATTTTTGCAAGTTTATTTTCTCATCATATTTTTTTTCTTCCATTCTCTTATCATAAAAATTGTATAACATATAACTCATATTATCATATATATTAAGAGTATATATACATATGCTATATTATGTAATCATATCTCTTTTATCATCAATATTTCATTTTTAATACATTTGGCTCTTTATAAATAGGATTGCCAAATAAGAGACCAACTGGCATTTTGAATCCATTCAAAATTAAACTCAATTTGGTTACAACTTTCTTGAAAATAAAATAATAAAGAAAAAAATAAGAACATTAGTTTTGATAGCAAATTGCATAATGATGGTATTAAATAAATATCTACTGAATAAAATGATTAAAATGTTATCATTATACGGAAGAGCAAGTAATTAATAAGTTATCTTATTCAACTAAATTATTAACGGATAGCTGCTTCATTTTATTTGTTCAGGTGTTTTTGCAATAAAACCAGTAGATAATCGTTGCGGTAGAAAAATCGCTGTTTAGCTTATCAACCATTATTTCAGCTGCATTTTTTTATTTCTATTAGGACAGGTGATATGTTAGTGAAGACTTGCAGTGTTGAATAATACGTATTAAGATGTTTGACCGGTTAATTGTCTTACGAATCATTCAAAGAAATTCTTATCTTTGAAAAAAAAATAGCGGATTATTCAATAAGAGAATGAATCATGCTGATATAACATTTGTCGTTATAAATTAATGATTGTTTTATTTCGCCAGTAAATTTTTTCCCCCACAATACTCTTACATATATTCAAAAATTATGTTGAAATTGCTTTAATTTGTAATTAGAAATAGTTTACCTAAGGAAATTCGAGAAACATTAGTGAAATCTTAGAAAATTGTTTTACGCAGAAATAATATGCAAACGAATCCATTAGAATATGGCATATAGAAAATATTCCGTATAAATAGGTATTTAAATCTTATTGAGTTAAATACAAATACAAAGGGGATAGAATTTCTTAAATTTTGATGTATGGATCAGAATGATTTCGAAATTCCATTTTCTTCCTATAGCCACTATTTTTTTTATTTTAATGAGATTCATAATCAAATATAATATAAAATATGGATGAGCTTACATTTTGTATTTCGAATTTCTCAGAAAAGTTGAAAATATTTTCTGAATAATTTTGTAATTTTTATAATGATTTTCTATTCCATTTATTACCTGCTTGTGTTTGTACTGATGGACCAGATAATACAGAAAAAAAATACTTGATAAAAAGTTATAATCTTATTCTACTACACACACATACACATTAAAAAAATGAAAATCGAAAACAGCGTTATTGATTATACCTATTAATTATTGTCAATTATAATTGTTAGAAAGTGATTTTTAAGCTTTTTATTGCGACAGACATATTTCCTTAAATATTCCAAGCATGTCACTGCAAGAATAGTCTTTTTCAAAGAAAATCCCTCCTTTAATATGCATACTTGATGAACGATTAACCTTTAGGAAAGAAGGTTGCCTCTCTCTACGTTTTCTGTGTTTCACTTCTCTTTCGAACCCATTTATGGAATATGACAGAGATCGTTAACCTCTTAGGTCTGAATTTTAGACCAGTGACAGCACGTGTTGAGGACAAAAGGGTAAGAAAAAATGAGGCATCTGACATAGAAAGGAGGAAAATGTGAGAATCCAGATCTCATAATTGTGGACCTACTGGCAAAAAAATTAATCACTAATCTTATGCCAACATCTGCTTCTTGGTTTGGAGCTAATTGGATCGGCCATCTGCGATCAGTGTCTGGGAACACTAAAAATTTCATTGAACTTTATCGTTGTGAAAAACCATCTACAAAGACTGACCAGCTGGTTCTGACTCTTATAGAGAAGTCGTGCAACTTGTAATTGCCGAGTAAAAAAATATTGTTAATTTAAAAAGGAAATGAGACTTTTTACTGTTTGTTCCTTTTTTGAGAACTTGAAATTGCGAAGAATTATAAAAGGTTATTTACGAAAATTCATTGTTTCAATAACTGCCCAAAAACAATGATACTTTTTTTTAAAAAAAATAATAAATTTTTCTATACAATGTAATTCTAAATTAATCAATTCGAACGAGAAATTTCAAATTTCTTTAATCACTAAATGACATCTTTACTTTCATGATAAGTTTATACAAATGCTTTTAACATAGATTCTTAAACTTTAATATTTTATTCATTATTAATTTTTGTAATGAAATTAATTTATCTAAAAGTGATTTATGTTCTTGTGTCTGCTGAAAATGTTTACTAATGAAACAAATTTTATTAAAAAAAATGAAATTTATAAGCTTCGCCCTGCTGAATTGAGAATTAAATCCTTCTTTCAAAATAATCATGACGTCCCCCACCCCCCTTCAAAGCTTGAAATAATATCAATAAAACATAAATTGTGGTTAGTCTCGCTAAGGAACACTTCATCTTTGGACACACCAATATTTTATCACTCGAACTATATTATTATTTCAGTCTTATTTTCCCCCCTATAAAGTAAGGGTAAAAATTTAAGAAAAAAAAATTAAGTAGATTTTGATACCCGTTGCAGCTCAGTAATGCTGTATGTATACAATCTTGAAAACACTCATTTAATTTAACCAAATATGTGTCATCATATTAAACAGGGTGCCAATATCTAAGATACATTAAATAAGTAAAGGAGGGACTCGAGGATAGTAACCATTTTGATTAAGGATAGGAAATAGAACCGTACGTTAGAGAAAAATTTTTTTCATAATCTGTGCTTATTATTTTTTACATTTAATAATATAGTCACAATTGTCTTTTATATATATACAAAACAGTTTTTATTTTCCTTTTATTATTATTTTGAAAACTTACAACTTTTTCATTTATAAATAATAGTTAAAAATATATTTGCTTTCGTAATT
Source organism: Argiope aurantia (assembly GCA_026543865.1). NCBI lineage: Eukaryota > Metazoa > Arthropoda > Arachnida > Araneae > Araneidae > Argiope > Argiope aurantia. The sequence goes on from JAPMOR010085249.1 coordinate 15,213, forward strand.
TGGAATTTCTAGAGCATTTTGAATATGAATTTTTGTCTGTTTCATTTGAAAATATAAACTTATCTCAAATCATGATTGGTATATGCAAACAAAGTGAAAGTTAAACATAGTAATTTTTATTCTATATTCCTTTTGAAAAAAATGTTTTTTTTTTAAACAGGAAAAAACATTTATATCTTTGAAATTAAAACCAATTTATACGAGTGTATTTATAAAGTCAATTTTTCTTTACCATTAGAACTAAAATTTGATCAAAAGTCCTTGAAAATTATGAAAACTCTGAAACAGTAAGTGATATCTCTAAGCAAATAAAGTTTTCCTAAACTACATTTACGATGTAAAATTTTCTACTATGCAAAATTTACAGTGTCCTTTGAACATTTTGAATATATTTTTGAATACATTTTGAATCCTTTGAACTTTTTTGAAGTTGTTTCTAAATATTGCAATAAATTTATACCTTATAAAAACAAATTAACAAAATTCACATATCCCTGGGTACTTGAATATTTTCAGCAATTATGTTTTTAAAATTTCTATGAGCTAAACTAATTGAGCAGAGTTAAGACATTTTAGATGGGAACCAAATTATCTCGTTTGTGCTTATTGTTATTTAACGCGGGTGATGATACATAAATCGCTTTTTTATGAATCATCGAATAAGATTAAGGCTATAGATATTTACTGCAGAAGTAATTTGGCGCATAAATTGCAAAAAATCGCTCGCTATATGGCGAGTGTTTGGCGAGAGAACATCCGTTTTAAGATGTGTTAAATGAAACATGATTATATCGCTTAAATATATTAATTTTTAATGAATGCAGAAGAATTTTCGCCGATATGCATTTAACTTTGATAGTATAACTTTTAAGATCATTAAATTCAACTCATAAATCGGATATCACAGTGATTTTTAACATTACATTATTTCTATAATTTAAATAAAAATGCTCCATACACTATTTTTAAGAAAATAGTATATTTTTTAAACCAATTTAGATTGCTTCTTCACGAAAAAAATAAGCATTAAAAAAGTTTGTCTAAGAAAGCTTAGAAAATAGGAACTTGCAGGCACATATAATAATTTTTTTAAAACTTTAAATGACAAAAAAAAACAACCTCCCTCCAAGATTATATATTGATATAAAAATAATTTAAAAAATTTATAAACAGTTTAAAGAAAAATGTTTCAATGGAAATTAACATTATTATTAGTCTTTTTCTGTATTTAATGTGCGACTGTCATATAAAGCAATGCCTTTAAAAGTCATTTTGGTAATATTGCATTGTTTGATAATTTTTTTTTATTTTGAAATATTTTTTAAATAATTTTTTTTTCACACTACTTAACAAATATTTATCTGTGTGCAGAAAAAAAAATTCTGCAAAATTATTTACAAAACGTAAATTTAAAAAATTATTTCTGACAAAAAAAATATTCGGGACATGTTCTTCTACTCCCCTTGTCCCTTTTTTTTTAAACCAGTCTATTTATACTCGAATTCTAACCGACGCACTTTCAAGACCTTCTCACAAAAAGAAACTTGTTGATAGAAAAATAAGCTTGAGAAATGTTATGATATAAAAAACGAGACATTCATAAAAATGAATTTAACTCGTCATCACATCGTAATAGAGGGGGGGAAAAAGAAAGCCTAAAACAACATCGCGGTGAAAAAAAAAATAAGAAAGATCATAAATCTTACTTGCACGTGCTGTTCTGCTGTCTTCTGTCAGTAAATGTCCCCATTCCCCGGTACGCGCTCCCTTTTACACTCTCGTCCCTTCTCCCGTTCTCTCTCCCCCCCATTGTGTGTGTGTAGGCTTCACAAACGGTAACTCTGAGCAGGTGTGGTTTTGGCGGTACGATTACGTAGCATGATGCAACAGGAAAGCGGTGTGTCGTTTGACTTCTCCCTATTGGTGAGGTTTCTTCTGAATGGTTCTGTAACGGAATGGTAATTTGCCTACACCCCCCCCCCTCGTCCAGTTTACCTCATTGCGGATTTACAGTCCGATTGCATGTCCATTCAGGTCTAATAGGTTATTTGCTTATTGCTCTCCGTTGTAGCAAGCAAGATTCATAAAGTTTCAAGAAAAAGCATATTTGTGTTCAGAGTTTGATTTTTTAAATCTGTTTTTCTCAAGGAAAAAAAAAAATTAAGGTTTATATTCAAATTTGAAGTGATTAGGAGTCATGGATTAGCTAGGATAGCTATGATTTTTTTTAGATTATTAATTTCTCTCTTAATAATATTTACTCTCTTTTTTTCCCCTTATCAATAGATAGTTCAATTTTTAAAAAATGTGGACAAGAATTCAAAAATTTAAGATGAATTTTCCTGTCTTACTTTATTATATGTAAAATAAAATTATGTTCAATTCTGAAGTGACTAGAACTCATAGATTACCTAAAGCAGTCTTGATATTCCGAATAAGAAGGTGTTCTTAATCTTCATTAATTTATTTCTCTCTCTCTCTCTTTTCTCTTATCAATGCACAGTTCATTTTTTAAAAAAAATGAGCGCAAGATTTAATTAAAAAAAAAGCTGAAGAAGAATTTTCCTGTTTAGTTTTAATGATATGTAAATCAAATTGACTTAAAAATCTGAAGTGACCAGAAGTCACAGATTACTAAAGACAGTCTTGATTTTCCGAATAAGATGTTCAAAATCTTCATTACATTTCTGATTTCTCTCTCTATATTTTTTAGCTCTTTTATTATCAATACATAACTCAATTGAAAAAACAACAACCGTGGGCAAGATTTTAAAAATTTAGGAAGAATTTTCCTGTTTTACTTTATTATATGTAAAATAAAATTGTGCTCTTTTTTAAAAAAATGTGGAGAAGATATTAAAAAAAAATTTAAGAAGACTCTCTTGTCTTACTTTATTATATATGAAATTAATTTATGTTCATATCTGAAGTGACCAGAAGTCACAGATTACCGAGAACAGTCTTAATATTCCGAATAGGAGGATGCTTAGAATCTCCATTAATTTATGGCTCTCTCTTTTTCTCCTCTATTTTCTCTTATCAATGCAGAGCTCAACTTTTTAAAAAAAAGTGGAAAAAATTTAATTAAAAAAATGTTTAAGAAGAAATTTCTTGTTTAGCTTTTAATATATGTAAAATAAATTGACGTGCTAAACTGAAATGATTAGAAATAACGAATTAACTAGGTCAGTCTCATTACACATCTCGAAGTTCCGAATAGAAATGTTTTCCGAATTTGCATTAAATTTCTGAACTGTCTCTTTTTCTTTTCTTTTTAGCAATGCTTTTCTACGAGAAAAATTAACTTGCCAAAAACAGCTCAACTTTAAACGAAAAGAATTTAATTAAAAAAAAAGAATTATCCAACCCTATATTTATTGTGCATTAAATATAGGGCTCTATTATGGCCAATGTGGACGATTCCATGGGCGGGTTAATAAACAGTCAAAGTAGACAAATGCCAAGAGGCTTTACAACTTTAAGAAGCATTGAGTTTTAGAATTTTTTTTTGCGGCAGTTTCAAAGTTATTATGTGAAAATACGATGTTATTTTATTACGGGGTTTTAAATAATTGAAGGCAACGAATAATTGAATCTCGAAATCGCGTAGGCAATGAATAAAGCATATATGGTAATTATTCATCTTCATCTGCTTCACCTGCTTTTACCAGTATTGCATTATTATTATGTTACTATTCTTTGAAAGCAGATGCGTTTTTAAAAGGTTGACCTGCTGTTAGAGACATGGGGTTTTCACCATAGCAATCCTACAGGGCTATCGAAGACACCCCATGGAATCATCTACTGCGCACGCGCAGAAAGTTTTCGTTATATCTCGTAAATCGTTATATCGTTATATCTCGTATGTTAGAGGCAATGGGCGTTCACCGTAGTAATCCTACGGGGCAATAGAAGATCCTACATGGAGTCCTCTACTGCGCATGTGTAGATGGTTTTCGTTATATCTCGTAAACTACATATGTTAGAGAGATGGGGTTTTCACTTAGAAGTACCCCCGGGAGTCCTCTAAGCCCACCAAAATTTTGAATCTATTGCGCATGCGCAGTACGGATTTTGCTTAATGTTGGTCAAATCAATGTCGGATCGATACCATAGAGCTCCTGTGGGTCTCGGGATGTTGATGACGTCAACTTCCGGTCAAACAGGAAGTTGTTATATCTCGGATTCTATGCAACGTAGAGACGAGTGTGACCCGTCTAAACACTCGTCTCAATGAATAGAGTCGAATGACATTTTTTACCGAAATTCTAGTCTCGGTAGGGTCCGAGATCGGGTCTCGAAATTTACAAATTCAAATTATATTGCATTTGCTCATACCGTTGGATAGTACTCGCCGTAATGCACGTAACTATACGAGTTTCACGTTGCTATTCGGAGTGATTCGCGAGATACGGACTCTCAAAGTTGTAAAAATTTGAATTTTCGAGCGAGGTTTTCGACCTCGTTAACACAAAATCTCTCTTTATGACTGGCATCAATACACTCTACTCGATGTCCTCTATCGAACGATACTACATTTACGTCACTTACGTTATTAGGAACCGAGAAACGGAAAAAGAACATATTGTTTTGGTTAGGGGAGGGGGGTTGAAGCTCGAAATCGCGTAGGCAATGAATAAATCATAAATGGGGCGTCCTAAGCTTTCGCCCGATGAAGCCTTGCAAAGAAAAAAAGAAAGGGAACGAAAGAGCCAACAGAGGCTGGAACAAAACCTTCAATCAAACCTTCAGCGGCAAAACCTCCAATCAACAAAAACGAATGTTGAAATTTTAAAATTAGAAGCTGATCAAATTAAACATGAACGTAAAATAACTTTACAACGGAAGCGAAGAAAGCGTAAACGTATGCAGTGTGTTGCAGATTCTCAATCGCAACATTCATTTTCAAACTCAGAATGTGTCCATTTGGATTCTGAATCGCAACCGTCAACGTTCAACGCAAAACGTCTCCGTTTCGGTTCTGAGTTTCAAATATAGCTTTCTAGTTCTCAGCAATTCATTGAAAAAATGTTCTCACATGATAATTTGAAATTTGATAAATCAGATTTCAATTTATTTTTAATTTTCTGCTTTTATTTAATTATAAAGGCTTGATTGTCGGGTTTCTTTCTAATTAAAATCAAGTATTATTTTTAATCTCTTTTAGAGCATTATTCTATTAACATTCTTATTAATTGCCATTTGCACATTTTATATTTTTTTCTAAAAAAATTGTTGCTCTAAATTTCAATCATTATTCGACCGCTTTATTAAATGCTATTTTGATTATGTTTAAAGAAGTTTTAACATTAAAAAATTATCTTATTTAAAATTAAACCTAAATTTTCATTATGCATTTTTTAAACATAATATTCTGAAATATAATTTTTAGAAAATGATCTGCAATTAAACGTTTTGCTACTTCAATTTGTCAAAATTTGCTATTTAAAACTACTTATATAAAGATTAATTTAAAACCAATAAAAAAAATTGGTTTTGAAGATTTGGAAAAGAATAGGAGTGCGAGACTTGCAGCGCCTAAAGATTTCTAGAAATTTTAAGCTAAACTTGGAAAAAATCAGCAAAAAGAGAATTAATTTACAAATATTTTATTTGATTCTTATTTATCTCTTAAACGACAATTTTATGCCTCATATTAGAAGCGGCGATTTTTTGTTTATAATGTCTAAATCATTACTTTTTATTTTAAAATATACTTATACTTCTTAATTTTTTTTTTATCTTTTGAATGTTACCAACACAGTTATGCATTTTTTTTTATTGAATTAAATAGTTTTAAAAAAAATATTCGTTTGCATAATTTTGAAGAATTCGTTTAGTTCAAAATGGAATTCAATTCATTTTGGTTGTTATTTATGTATTTAATATCATTTTCGTCCATTGTTTAAGTTTGAAAGATAATTATGTTTATTACCTGCGCAATTTAATAAAAATGTAGACGCTCAATTACTAAGACGGATTACACCGAGAATTACTTTTTTGGCGAAACTTTTAAACTTTTATTCCATAAGATAGGACTTCATTATTAATCTTCATGTATATAATAAAGATAACAATTGCAAGGTTATTAAAATACCGTAACTTTAATGACTACCAGAATTTGTTGCTTAAAATTACTTTTTTGAAAGTATCGTGAATATTAGATAGTGCATAAGGGATTTAATTGAAATTAAACATAACCAATATTCCCGCCAGCCAGCTGTTCGTTAAAATAATTTAATATACAAAAAGTAATAAATAAATAAAGATGAAAAATAATTTATGACTTCACCGCTGAGATTTGGTATATCCCAGTTGTAGTTTATAAGGGTAGGTGATCGAACATTTTGTTCGATTGACCAACATTTTGTTAGTTCTTTATCTATGTTAATCTATCAAAATATCTAAAAGGGCACTAAAAGGAATGCAAAATATACCATTGCGATCTGAGAATCTCCCACGTGGGTGGATAAGCCTTTTTTAAAAAATTTTTTCCTCCTGGATTTGTTATTTAATAATTCTTTAATATTTGGGGGAATTAAAACTCCGGGTTCTGATTTTTCAAAGAAATTTTCTATTCTTAATAACTTTTTTGTACCTAATTACCTATTTTCACGCGCGTTAGAGCATCATGGGTTGAAGTCTAGAAAATATAGTTATTAAACGTCAAACCACTAAGTCTGTGGAATAGATTTAAAGTAAAATATTTTTATTTATGATACTTTAATTAACTATATTTATGTTATGAATGAATATATAAAATGCAACAGAAATTTTGAAATGGAGGATTTCTTTGGAATCACTTCAAAAGAACTGTTTACGCTTTATTAACATGAGCAACAACAAACGAATTCGAGAACTGTATTACTAACAAGGTCACAGACAATGACATTTTCCAATATTTCTGGAGAGAGATAACTATAGACGTTGTCCTGTTTAAAGAAAGGAAGTCGCATAGAATTCTTGCAATTATTCTAAATAATAATAGTAATAAAACTTAAATATTTCTATTTTTGATAAAGTATTTTTATTTTCATTATTGTAACATTTTTTTGCAATATAATGATTTAAAACCTGCTGGTTATTTTGTAATTACTTTTCGTAATCATGTATTGAATACGCCATTATTGGTCTATGTAGTATCTTAATTTCATTATAAATATATCTTAGAAATCTGCATAATAACTACAATAAATGGGACAAACTGGGATTTTTCTGAGACAAATTAACATCCTAAAATCGTTAAATCAATTTATAAATCATCAAAAGGCAAGGCATTTTAAAATCCAATGGAAAGCAACAAATAAAATTGCTATGATCCAGAAATCAGAAGACAGATTCTTCGAATATAATATTCACTTAAGAGAGAATTTTATTAAATAGAAAGTAAGATTTTCAATCGGATTTCTTCTTTATTACATACTTTTCAAGACAATTATTTATTACAATTTTTTACGATTTTTGTACAATTTTTTATTACAGACTTTTCTTTAACTTTTCTAATTTTCTAATATTAAGAAAGCAGTATGATTCGAAAGAACTGAAAGGATAATAGAGTTTTGCTTCGGAATATCAATTACATTTAGCTAGAAATATCATTCTGGTTCAAACTTAAAACTTTTTAAGTGATACATGTAATAAAAAAATGTGGTTTGTTATTTTCCTCATTTAAGTCTGTCCTCTTGATGATTAATCCTAAAATTCATTGTATGAAACAAAGTATTTTATATGAAGTATTTCATTTAGGCTGTAAGATTTTTTTTAAAAAAAAACTTTTAGCAGGCACGATTTTTTTCCCTACCCCAAAGTTGTGTTTATAATATTCATTTATAAATTATAAATTTATCACATTTGAAAACACACATATTTGAAGATAAAAGAAAAACAGATAAATGAAGCATTATTTAAAAATAAACATAAATTTAGTTAAAGGCAATTTTTATTGTAATATTGTAATTCAAGATTTTTTAAGCTAACTCTTTTTCAATTATTTCACTATATCAAATACGCTGTTAGTATTTTCTTGATCTTTCACCTAGGGGGCGGGATCCATAGTTTTTAGAATGTCTGTTTTTGGTTAAGGGTATTCAAGTAAAATTCTTAATTTTTATTAAAAAAAGAATTAATTTTTGCTATATTTAAATTTTTATGTTGTCTAGGTATCGAATCCTATCTTTTCAGTTATTTTTCTTTTTCGGTTTCGATTAGCCGTGTTTATTTTTAAAATTAAGTCTTATTTTTGACACTATAAAGTTTTTTTTTCGAAGCTAATAACTGTACACTGAAACACGTATTAATTAAAAAGAATAAGTTTTGAATTAAAAATATTCTTAAATAATTTACTACTTTGTTATATTTAAAGACGTAAAATTAAATTCTGAATATTTTTAAATTTTACACAACTTGAGGAACAATTCTAATTAAATGAAGAGAATGCAGAATAAAAATAAAACAAGGATACTGCCAGAAACGAATTAACATAACACTTCGTTCCTGAAATGTAATAATAATCTTATAGATAACCAAAAATTTCATTCATAAAACTAAAATTACATGTTTGCGCTGACAGTCAATAATTCAATAATTATATCAGTTAATTCTTTTACAGAATTTCAAGGAATAATTTAATTCACATCTCTGAAATATTTATAGGATTTTTCTGTAAATAATTAGAATTTATAACATTTTTAATTATACAAATTTTACTGATATTATAAAAAAAAAATTCATGAATTCTTACCGAAATTCTCTGTCTGTTGACCGGCCAAGGCTGAAGCAAGTTAAAAGACCGAAGCTTACCGGACGATAATTTTATAAGCAAACGAGCAGGAAAAACAACTCAGCACACCTGAACGAGATTCGTCAGTAACGAGGTGTTATATCAGCTTTTAATATTCCGAGTGGATGATGCAACTGATCTTGGTCCTTATGTACTTTTCGCGCGGATTTTCTTTTTAGCACGTAATGAACAGCTGTCACTTCGCATCAAGTGGATTTTTTTCTTCTTTTCCTCTATTTCTGAGAAAAGGACGGGAATACAGGAATGCTCCGAGCAAAACTTTTACTCTTTTTCTTCCAATTTAAAACATTCTTCGCTTCTGTCATTCAGTTTTATCATTGTTTTCGTATGTATGTAATGATGGATACTATAATATCTAATAATTATGCTAAGCAGTTGTTCACATTATTATTAGATCATTTGTCTTCTAATGCAGTCTTTGAATTTCTAGACTAAATGTTTATAATTCTAACCGCAGATATTTAATTTTGATTCTCCAAACTCATTGTTATAGGAACATTTCTTGGAAATCTCGTAAGTGCTTGACTTAAATCTAGTGTCATGACCTTTTTGAATATTTGGGCCTGTATGCATTATTCGTTTCGTTCAAAATTGCTCGACTTAAATAGTGTGTTCGTAAGGTACTATCTTTATTTTAAGTTTTTAAATTACAATTCAGGCCTAAGGTGGAATGTATCTCAAAGCCAGAAGATTGAATTTAAAACTGGATGTATATGAAATTAAAATTTTTTATCTAAATTCTTATTCATTATTATTAATTCTTTATCTTTTTCCCATTTTGATATTAGTGGCGTAAAATTTCATAAACAATGCTGTTAAAACACCATACTTATGCAGTGAAAACAATTGCGAATAATTAATTTTAGTAGAAAAAAAACTGAAAATTGCAGTTTAAACATGATAAGCATATTATATTATATTTCCACTCTGGGGTGATAAAACATTCGGGGAATTATAGCCTTTTTTGTTTGTTTGTTTCATTCATGTAGTAATTTACATATATATATATATTTTTTTGTTTTCACTTTTCTATCTAAAATATTTCTTGCACAATTAAAACTTTCATAGAAAATTTAAAAAAAAAACAGTTTTAAAAATTTGTATGAAATGGCAATAAATTTTAAAATTTTCACTTATATATATCTGAGTCTTTGTATCATAAACAGTCATAATGTTTTTTTAGGTGGTAATGGGAGAGAAATTATATTGGATTTGAAACTTTCTTATCATTTTAGACAATGAAGGAAGAATAAAGAATTTAATTCTCATGAAAAAGACTTTTCTACATAAAGCAAGTATTGGTACAATTAAAAAGTGACCAAGGTAACAATTGATTGTAAGGATACTAATAAAATAAATTTTAAAAGAAACTTAATCAATTATTTAAAAATGGGATTCATATATCGACGCCAAAAAAATAAATGAATTTCTTTAAATAGGTACTAATCAGTAACTAAAAAG
>JAPMOR010085249.1:32178-121648 GCA_026543865.1 Argiope aurantia
ATCAGAGAAATTTGCTAATTCTGAACATTATCAGAGAAATTTGCTAATTCTGCACATTATTCTAAAAGCAATTCTGCACATTATCATAAATTTGCTAATTCTGCACAATTATCATAAATTTATTAATTCTGAACATCATTCTAAAAGTACACATTAACGTATAAATTTGCTAACTCTGAACTTTATTCTAAAAGTAATTCTTCACACTGTCACATAAATTTGCTAATTCTGCATATTATTCTAAAAGTTTACGTTAGGGTATACGGCATTGAATACACATTATCAAAAATATTTGTATTTGTCGGTATCTTCTTAGTAAAATTTAAGTCCCTTCAATATGGAAGTTTCGTTTCGTATCATAACTTAAACAATGTTAAAAAATGTAAAAAATTTTAAAATTCATTCTAAAAATTTTATAAAATTTAGTGTTAACGCTTAAAAATAAAATATTTGTCATTTTAAAACAATTGAACTATTTTGTTTAAATTTACGATGTTTTTCATGAAAATTAATTTCTCCGATTGACCTATTCTTACTTTTAATGAAGAAATTTTTCTAAAAAATAAATAAATGAATTTTTAAGTCATCTCCTAGTGACAAACAAAAGCTTTGTATGAAATTTCTTCGCTTTCTTCTATTGTTTAGAAGAAAAGAAAATGAAACGGGAAATATAAAATGCAGTGATCGACATAATCTATAATTTCAAGTTCATATTCCGGACGGAACAAAAGAAAAGAAATATAATTACATCAAGCAGCTGTCATGTGTCGTTATTTACCAAAAAGACAACAAGTTAAACTTTCATATTACACGTGCCCATCTTTTAAGTCATGATTTAAATCATTCTATATTTCATTTCCTCTTAATACCGTACGCTTTACCAATATTTGATTGAAAGATAAAATGTCGAAGCGATTTAATATTGTAAAACAGCTGCCGCTTTCATTTTTAACTGATCATAAGAATTACCCAGATTTGAAGAAAACCATCACATTTACCCAGATTAGAAGAAAGAAAAACGTTGAAAGATTTTATTTTGCAAAACAGCTGCCGCTTTCAGTAAAATCGATCTTGACAAGAGTAATGCAAGTACTAAAATCGCATATGGTATATAAATGAGGTCCGTCTTTTAAAAAAGTGGTCAATTTAGTTTCACATTTTAATGAATTTTTTATTTAATCAAAATGTTTGTTACTTTACGTTAATTTTCTTATTTTAGTAACTTTGTGAAAATTTATATTTTTATTTATTACAACTCATGGATAGAAGAATAATATGTTGGAATGATTTAATTTTACGAAACAGCTGCCACTTTCAGTCAGAATCGATTTTAAGAAAGTAATGCTGGTATTAAAATCGCATATGATATCCAAATGAGGTCTGTCTTTTAATATAATGGTCAATTTATTTTCACATTTTAGTACATGTTTATGATTTACTTTGGCTTAATTTTCGTATTTTAATTACTTTATGAAAATGAATGTTTTTATTTATTAGAACTCATGGATAAAAGAATAATTTGTTAAAATGATTTAATTTTACAAAACAGCTGCCACTTTCAGTCAGAATCGATTTTGACGAGAGTGATGTAAGTACTAAAATCGCATGTGGTATTTAAATCATGAATGTAGTAAAAAAATAGTGGCTGATTTCGACATTTTGAGATCTTAGGCAATTCACATATTGTGGTCCATCTTTTAATAGAGTGATCAATTTATTTTCATATTTTGATACATTTTAAATTCAATTAGCCTCTTTATGATTTACTTTATTTTTTATTGTAGTAACTTCGTAAAAATGTATGTTTTTATTTATTTATTCCGATTCATGGCTAACGTTCATACATATTATTTAAGCAGACGTTCGGTGTTTATAAATACGATAATAAAAAAAGTTAACGTAATGAAATACATAAGAACTTGATCAATTATACTTTACAAAATATTGATACTATCCTAATATTTTATAATTCATAGAATTTGAATATTTAATAAATTTATGTGGCAACCATGCTAATGAAATTTTTGATCGACAAGTCCCCCCCCCCTCGCCTCTGGTTTGTGTAGAATTATTCTAAGATGTTTAATTTCTCTAGTCGAAACTCCAGCACGGGAAAATTAATTAGAGAAAATTAGAAGACATCAGAGATTTAAATGGATGAAGAATTTTCTCCAACAGGATTTTAAATAATTATTATTTGTGAAAACAGTTGATTTACATATGGCAAACGGCAATTTATCTTCGGGCAATATTTGTCGATTCCTTTAATATTCAGCTCCAATATCACGACTTTTAAACGAAAAGAGATTATACAATACATAAGCTTTTTATCGTATGAAAATGTAAAAAAAATCATACATTGCTTTAAATTTTTTTTAGTATAAAAATTCAAAAAACTTAAATTTTTATATTAATAAAATTTAATTTTTAATTAAATTATTTTAAATTAAATTTAATTAATTTTACTTATTTTAAATTATTTTATTAAATTATTAAGTTTAATTTTTATATTAATACTATTTTATATTCAATAAACTTAAATTTTTTATATCTAAGTTGTTTTGACAATTTATTTACTAGTAAATTAGTAAAAGACTATTTCTAGCCTATAAATTGGTTTCATAATTTAGTTCAAGTATTATATATTTATATTCGAAATACTATAAATTGACATTTTTTGTAAATATTAAAATATGCACTGCTATATTATAATTTTAGATTAGACCTTACAAGTACATATTCTTTTGTTATTGTGAGTTTCGATGCTAATTATAGAACTTTATTAAAATAAAGCACTGACTTTTTATGAATTATTACATTTTTTTTAGGATAATCCTCCTAAGCTATATTGTATTGAAGATGATGAAAGTAGAAGGTTGCCTCGGTGGAATACAGTCACAATTCAAATTGAAATATTTTATGAAAAGAAATATTTAAGATTGCAGAATTTAAATCTGTTTATTATCTAACAAATTTTTACAAAATACTACTTGATAATCTTTTAATTAGAGAATGAAACTAACATTGCGTAAAGAAGAATTCTTAGTCTTAATCAATAAAGGATTTATTATCCCTTTTTTTGTTTTTGCATTACGGACAGAGCATAAAGGTAGAAGAACTTGTTTTTCTTAGAAAGAAAAAGAAGATTAAAACTTAATCACTTAGAGTTCGCTTAAAGCAGGATTCGCTTAAAAGAATAGCTCATTAAACATAACGGCAATAAATATTACCGAATTCTGGTTCCAAACCAGCGAGTTTGGATTTATGACATGTTGTAATTTAGTGCTTCGCAATTGCAGGCAAGGGAGCAATCGTAGGAAATGACTTTTAAGGATTTACTATTAGCAGCCGCATTTCCGTTTAAATATGAAAGGACAATTATATATTTACTGGAACGGGAGATAGACAGTTGGTTGGACAGGCTTTTATTTTACGAAATTCCATTTCATACCCCTTATAAAATTTTATCCTAAAACCACAAGCAATCCGTTGGAACCGCAATTTTTAATTGTGTTAGATGACCATGCTGGGGCTTCGAAATTCCTGCGGAGATTTCGATTCCAGATTTTAGTTTGTGGTTAAGAACCGTCAAACTTCTCCCAATAGGACATTCGAGGGTTCAAGGTCTCAGTTCATGGAGAGGGTCCCCCGTTGGGTCTTGCATAGAGGCATGAATCAGATACTTGATACCATTGTGTGCAATTCAAGGAACATTAAAAATCAGTTCTGTAAAGTTTGGGCCACTTTAAAAATACAGCGAGCGGTGGATGAATTGAAAATAAACTATTCATTTTGTGAATTAAAATTTGATGAATTATTAATAAATAAAAATTAGTTTTATATAATTTGAATTAAAAAATGTAGTATTTATGATTAACGTTTATTAACATTTTCACTAAGAATCATATTTATTTAATATACAAATTCTCTTTATAACGTTTGGCAATTCTTTTGACTATTATACAATATAATATCCGAGTTCTTGGACAAAAAGCGGCATTGGAAGTGTTGGAAAAATCCAAATAAAACTTGTTTAAAATAAATAACATACTTTGTTTTTGACTGTAACATCTTTTTTACCAAATGTTCATCAACTTCAATAATATTCTGATGATCATATTCTTTGTAATGTGGAGCTAGTAAAAAATTCTTTAAAAATATTTTTTACAAACTTCGCATTACAAGGATATGATAAATATATTTTATTAATATGAATTTGATAAGTAAAAACTAATCATTTAATTCAGAACAGCAAATTGTTTTTAATTCGAAACTTGAAAGAACTGTATGTGTAGTAAAAAATAAGGATTAAAAAGTAGTCTTTTTATAAATTTTAGAAAATTAAAGCATTTTTTTAAAGACATTTAAAAGAGATTCAAACTACTGCTTTGAAACGTAATTGCAAGACAGTGCTTCAGCTCGATAGTTAATATTGTTTTTAAAAGTTATTCTTAATTATGTAGTAGTCATAATGTACACACATAAAAAAAGTATTTAATACAGTTTAAATACTTATAAATATAAATTATGTAACTAAAATAACGAGAAGTACTGTTGCAAAATATACTTAAATTAAAAAAAAAAAAGATACGTTAAAGTTGAAAAGAAAAAACAGTAGACAAACAAAATTGGTATCGTTGAAAAAAAATATATATTTAATATTCTTTAAGAGATACTATTATAAATCATTAGATATCAGTTATAATAGTGTCACTGTTCAAAGATTTAATCTGCAATTCATAAAATAAATTTTTTTTTAATTTTAAATGTGTAAAAATAATTTTTTGTCATATATATGCTTCGAAATCACTGAAATAAAATTTCGATTCAATTCGAATTTTAATTATAACTCCAATTGAAATTTTTAAAACTCTTTTTTAGGTAACATCTTCATACAGTGATGGATTACTGGAAACTAAGCAGTCGTTTAAGGACGTTGGACAGTAAAAGAGCCTCAGGTAAGTTTATTAAAAATTTTATTAGAAATAAATATATTTTGAGGAAAACAGTTTTTTTTAATAAAATGCAACTACAATGTGTGTGAACATATTGAATCATCAATATTACTAATTAAGGTATTAGTAATTTATTTTTTATAATGGAATATTATTTACTCTTTAACTGATTATGTTATATTTCGCTTGAGAAGTTCTGTTAAATTTGAAATCTTAGTTTTATGTTTGCTTGAAATTTTTTTTTTTTACAATCCTTTATAATATTTAAATGGTTACATTTATAAGAAAGGAAATAGTTAGCTAATAATTATATTTAATTTTCCAAGGATTTTATTATTTTCATTAATTTTGCATAATATACATTTAAAAAATAAGCAAAACAAATATATATTTATAAAATTATTAAAATAAAAATATGAATTAAAAGCTATTAATATATTTATTGTTAAAAATATGTGAAGTATCAAAGTAAATTGACTCATTATTAAAAGAATAATTTCCTTATATGTATTGATTCGATCGCTAAATGCCTATATCTGCCGCTGCTACTACCCAAGAAGCAACTACATGTCACAAGTAATAGCTCTAATTCCAATCTTCTCTGGAATGTTTAGAATGATTTTTTTGCCTCCTGCATGAAATAATTAACAAATATCATCCAAGTATCTAAAGCATTGTCATGTTAAAAACACATATAGTTATATTTTGAATGTGAAATTTTTATTCATAAATAAAACTTGGAACATTTAATAAAAATTCAGAAATATTAAAGACAAAAATTTAGAAATCTGGACAATCTAAGTTAATCTAGTATTCACCTTAATACTTGTATTATAGAGGAAATTATGAACAATAAATGCAGTTTTTATTCAAAGAAATATAGAAGAACTGAAACGGAATCCAAAAATTTTATTGAATTAAACCTGCAGGTCTAGTCAACCGAAACTTTCTCCCATATTCTCTAATAAATATCTCTCAACCCATGAATGAAATTGTGGACCTTAGATAAGGCCACCAATATCTCTTCTACCATTGGCGAACAGTAGTTACGAAACACTGATCTTTGACGTGTAATCACAATTTTTACTGAATCTATTGAGCGATCTTAAGCAATTTTTTTGGCGATTAATTCCTAGCAAGTGGTTAATACGCAAGTATCCGAAAATCGAATATATATTTTTTCCGCCTTTTCTTTTTTAAACAATCGAAGTCAAAATTTGACACAATGCTACAATTGTAATCACAAAATAATATAGCAAATCTCATCTAATTAATTCTTTGCGTTTTTGAGTTATTGGCTTTTAAAAGCATGAGAAAGTACCGACTGACGGAGGATCAACCGTCATTTGGCGTCAAAATTTGGCGAGAATCTATATTTTTTTAAATGTTAAAGCTGTGTACCGAATTTTATTCTTTCTAGCTTTCTTCGTTTTGTAGTTATCTTGTTAACTTATATTCGTATTGATAGATTTTCCTTGAATGCCATTTCGTTCAGAATTTGACAGAAAGTTATAAATTTGAAATAGACTATATACCAAATTTCATCTCTAGCTTAAACCGGTTTTGAGTTCTTGCCTTCACAGATGGATAGACTTAATTCCAAAAATGCGTTTATTGGATTGAGAGAGGTTTGGCATGCAAAAATTCGTTCAAAATCTTAAGTTCGAATTTTTTTTTGACGATTTCATTTTTTTTTGTATAATTTGTACATAACTCGTAATTCGTACTTAAAATAATAAAAGTGCTGACTAATTCTTATTTCTGACTTTTATAATGCAATAAAATATCTAGGCTTTTCAAACTTAGATGATGCAATTTCGATTCTGTTCAAGATTTATGTAGCGTGCAGTGACTGATTAAAATGCTCCTGTACTTTTTTCTATAAATGAGTAAATAATCCGTATTAAAAAAAAACGCTAATTAACCATGTTAAAACTTTGAAAAATTCTGCATTTTTTTACTGAACGAAGGATATGATCGTTTTCATGATCCAACAGGAAAAACTGTGAATGTGATAACAAAATATAAAAGACAGAGAACAAATTTTTAATTTGTAGGATGGGGGAATAATAAATACCTTTATTAAGAAATGTACAAGAAAATTCCGAGAAGATTATATCCACTTCTTTTATAATTAGATTATAAAACGAACAACGCACGTAACTTATAAAGTACTCCATATATAATCATAATGAATAAAACGAGATTTGGGATTTAGAAGGAAATTTTTATGATGTGGGGAAGGGGGATGAGTAGAAAAATGAAATTAATTATGTAGAATTTTGCCAATCCAGCTTTTCTATAATTTGGCTATCCTCTACGTCCCATTGGGCCGAATATTTCCGAGTCAACTAAATTTTCTTAAAGGCACATGCTCTTGAAAATCTAACATATGCGAGCAGTCAATATTACATAACCAACATTCGATAGAGATTTGCGCGAGGATTGTCGTCAATCAATAAAGTAATCCATTTCGAAGATTTACACAGCTATCACCTGTCAAAATGGCTTTATGATAGGAATCTGATAACATTCCTTCGTGTTTCACTTGAATGATGAGTGACGTATTGAATGAATATGTATTTTACCGACCTAATAGAATCTCATCAATAAATTATAATGTACAATCATATTCCAAAGTACTGTTGATTTCTATTCGATATTCAGTGAAAATCGTCAGATTAGTGATTTTAAATATTCAATTTTGTTTTGAAAATAGAATTTTAGTAAAAATTATTTTATTATTTAAAACCACTAATTGTGTGTTTTCATATACATTTATGGATTTATTAAAAATACAAGAATTAAAATTCCGGTAGCTGATGTCAGTATTAATTATAATTCTATCCTTTTTAGATTTAAATAGTTGGTGGCCCTAGGTAGTGCACATTGTGTAGACCTTCTTTTAATAAATTAGTAAATTTAATCTCAAATCTCAGCCCATTTTTAACATATTAGTGATGTATTTTATTTACATTTGTATTTTTTATTTGTGAATATATATTTTTTATTTATTTATTATGACTCTAGATTTTACTGCCTAGGATGAACGTTTGTATACTTTATTATTAAAGCAGATATTCGGTTTTATAAATATTTTAACTGAATGAATTTGATGAAATAAATAGGAGCATGACGAATTAAATTTAATAAAGTATTAATATTATCCAAATACTTTTTCATTCGTAGAATTTTGTATTTATTACGATTTTTTTTTATTTGGCATTTAAAATAATAAAGTTTTTTAATCTTCCTGTTGTGGCCCTTTCCTAGCCTAGTGGCCTTAGGCAACTGCCTAGTAAGTAAACCATCACTGAGCTAAATGAATCTTAGTAATGTTGCATTGCAATCCAATAGATAATGTTGAAAAAGGTAAGAACGCCTGCATTTCCAATTAATATGTGCTTTTATGCTTTCGTAATATATAAATTTCTATGCATCTAAAGGCAACAGGAAGATTTTCATTCAATTAAAAAAACGTTCGTTTCAAATGTATATTATTTTTTAAAGAGAATATCGATGCACGGTGTTTAAAATAAAATTCCATAAAATAATAATATTCGAGAACCCTATTTAGAACTATTTAGTTGGAATTAAAAGTTTATAATGTAGTCTGTTCTGCAATGTCAACGGAAGTTATTAGTGATTCTTTTGTTAGCCCTGAAAAGGGTGAATTTAAACTGAAAATATTTCCTATGCAATAAAAGAAAGAGAGTTGCATGAGAAAACAGATGAGTGCGAAATTTTAATACTTTGTGTTATACTAAAAATAACAGAGAAATGGCTTATTAACTATTTAAACTATACCAAAAAAAATCCTAAATTTATATTAAATATTTTCCTGAACTAACTGAATATTAATCTAAACGTATCGTCCCCTTAAATAAATTCGTTATAGAGAAAATTCACTGAACAAAAATTTGGAAATTAAATTATGAAAACGAGAAAAACAAAGACTGAAAACTCACTTTATCAATTTTAATATAAGTCTAAATTGTGAATAAAAAATAATTAATAAATAAAAAAATTTACCTTTTATAAGCTTATGATATAAAACAAATTTCTTATAAAATGTTTCATCCTTTTCTGATGATTAAACCACTTCACTCACAATAAACACTCATTTCACTTAGTAGACCTTTTACATAAAAATATTTTTTTGATATTCGTTGAATAGCTTTTCTTTCTCGTGGTTATTCATTCAGTATTCCGACAACAGAATTTTATTTGCTATGCTCTCAGAATGATCTTCTCAGTCTCCTCATTATTAGATTTATCTTTTTAATAAATGTTAAGTTCATATTCTTGTATTTTTTAAAATGTGAGCTTAAACGATTTTGGAAGACCATCTTCATACACTTAATTATCTTTTATTAGTTAATTAATGCAAATTTGCTTCCTTGGGCAACATATTTATAGCAATACGTAGTTCGAAACCAACCACTTATCGCTATCAATTCACCATTTACAAGAACTAAATACTTTTTAATGCACATTAATAATCGGTGATAATTTAAGAAGACAATGTGAAGAAAATTGTTATTGATGAAGAATGCGATGTATGCCTCTTTTGTCTATGAAATGTAATGACTCTTCTAATTCTATGAAACTGTAGAACTATGGTTTACAAACAGAATTTGATTCCACAGTATCTTGACTTTAGGTATATAACTACTGTAATAAGTAGCTTAATTCTATTCAAATGCCCCTTTCTCTTTTTAAAACAATAAGAGCATACTAAATATATTTCAAAAGGAAATAATTATTAATCTTTCAGTATTATGCATGTTGCCATTTTGGGTTGCTATTGACATTTTTGTTTTGAAAAAACATATCAACGTCATGATAATCATGCATCATACTAAAAACATATTAGAAATAATATAAGTGTTCCCAGGATTTTCTACTCCCTTACTAATTATAGCGGTCCAAGTTGATAGGCAAATCACAAAGTCCTCTTTTGCTTGCCTTGCATTTTTAATCATGTTATAGCCAATGTTTATTAACATAATAATGTCGATATCATATTGACATGACTAAACATATTTATTTTACAATTATTTGCATTAAACAGAACTGAAAGTTGATATGATACGAGCGGCCAAATTCAACATTTATTCCCTTTTTGTCACAACTATCTCTCTCTTCTCAACAACCGCTCGTCTGTGTAGTCATCAATGTCGCCATTGAATAATCACCTCTGCTAAAATACCAGAATTAGTGACACATTCCTCATTTCAGTAGCCTAGATAGTCATTGCCTGGTGGTAAAGTTTCGGCTTCGGAACTGGAGGGCTTCAGGTTCGAGACCCGATTCCACTGCAGATTTGTCGTGTAATGCAGAAGTTCGGAAAGGGGGGGGGGTTACCAGCTTAGGTGGGATTCACGTCATCTGACAGCATCTCAGAATTAAGAGGTCCATCCCAAAATAGCCCTAGTGTTGCTTTAAAACAGGAAGTTAATATAACTGAACAGAACCGAATCTAGGTAGTCGCTAGAACCTCACAACGCTAAGCACTGTTCTATTTTAAATAGACCATGGGAATTTAGAAGTCAAATTTATGCTAATGTCTGTGTTATCAACCAATTACACCTGTCAATTTTGAAGACTTTTTATAGATCTTAGAAGTATGCATCTAATTAAATTAATATTATAAAAATTGCATTTTTAAACGAACAAATATTTTTTAGTATTGTATATTTTATCTTATGGAATTAAAAGTCAAAGCACAAAGATTGAAAGCTTATTGTGAACGAATAAGCTTTCCAAAATTTTGCTTTCAAAGCAAAAATAAGCTTTCAAAGAAATTTAAAATAAAAATTGATTCAGATTTAAGTATAAATCATAATTGTGATTTTTTTAAAAATAAAATCTATTGAAAATGAAATATTGCTTTCCTATTTATTCCCAAACTGCATGAATTTATATTTCTTTTACAAAAAAAAAAAAAAAAAACACGTATTTTGAATAGCTGCGTGTAATTTAGGAAAATTATTAAAAAAAAATATTTAATTTTTTTTTGGTGAAATTTTAACAAAACAATTAAAATGCGCCACTTAGCTACATAATGAATTAAACAATCTCCAAGTGACACAAATCACATTATAACACTTCTGTAATCAAAATAAAAGTAACTTTTTACCAATATATATTCTTATAACGTAAAAAAAATATTTTGACAGTATTTTTAATGATAGAATTATTTATATAATAGCCATCTTGGTATTTTAAATTTTATTCTACTACTGCTCTTGCCATAAATCGGTCTTTTCTGCAAATGTTTATCAAAGCGTACTAAGAAAAGGATTTCCAATCTCTCATTGTTGCCCTTTGAAACAGTATTGTGAAATTTATAAATGGAAATAAAAACATTTTGCCATATGGATACACTATGCATTGTAGAGTTAGCATACTGTACGTTTGTACTGTTAGCACTTGCTGATACTTTTTTCCCTTACTTAGATTAAATTTTTTAATGTAATAAGAGATCTGTTATATTCTCTATTGAGTATAAGACAAACAAACAATAGTAAATGTTCAATATCCAAACAATTACAAATGAGATTATTAATTTACCATAAACCATATTTTTTTCTTTATAACAGATAAAATGTAAAATTCTTTGACTTCATCTGATATATGATATTTTTTCAAGAGTTGCTAAAAGTATTATTGAGTTGCTCAAAATTATCAATTTGATGATTTTTAAATGAGACATCTAGAATTATATAGCATCGCTCTACAATTCTTGATTACTTAAGGTATCCGAAAACGTTGAAAAAAGGTCGATTTTCGCTAAAAATGGCATTTTAAAAAATTCTTTAATTCGATAGATCAGTGTTTGAGCTATCCAAAACAGGTTTACTTTTTCTCTGCGTTAATTAGAAGTCAAGATATTAATACTTTCGTAATGATTGGTAAACCGGAAGTGGGCATTTAAATACCCGATTTAAAGGCTCAAAAACATGTTAAAAATTTGTATAAACACAAATTTAGTTTTAAATACAGTAAATTGTTTGCCCGGAAAAACGCAAAATGCGAATGAGAGTTTCAACGGTGTTTTGTGGAAATTTGTACCTAAAGATGTCTTTGTTGAGCTCCGAACCCTCTGATTAGGGGTATTTATGTCTGTAATACATTTTAACGAAGGTTATATAAGATTAATGAATATCCTTAAGGTTATTGGAGTGTATCCTAGTGCAAATTCAGTTAGAGCATTTGCTGAGTTCGACAGAGACGGAATAAATGAATCTAGGCGGCATTTACTGTCAAATGCAAAAATTGCCAGAAAGGAAAAGAAAATGATTAAAAAAAGAAAAAAAAAATTATTGAAAGCTGAGGAAGAAGAAGGTATAACTTATAAATATGGTGAATTTTAAGTATGTACACACATAATTTATAATTAAAACATGATGCTGTATATTTTAAATGCATTTTTCACAAAATTTATTTTTACTTTTTCTTTGCACACTTCAAAACAAATAACTCAAAATATAATCATCACATTACTATGAAATATGGTGGAGTATGGCTTTATACTATTTTCTAGGGAATGAAATAAAAGAATTTAGATTGAGTAAAATTTTTTTTTAATTTACAACCTATTGTTTAAATAATAACATCATAAATTTACTAAAAATTTCACGATAAATCTTCAACTGGTTCTAAAATATGTATTTATTATTATAACCACAAGCTTGAAGTTCATTCCCTAGAAAAAAACTATGTAGTTTATTTTGGTATAAGTTTTGTTCGAATGAGAGTAATAGATTTTGGTGTAGCCAACTTGAAGTTTTTTAAGAATTTGCTTAAATTTATGCTATTAAATACCAATTTTCAAAAAATTATTAATGTTTATTTCAAATATTGACATTTTATTGCTAATCTTTAATATTCTTAAACCCAGAAATATGGTTAAAGTTTGTCTAAACCTTGTTTGTGTAAAAAAAAAAATGCTTCAAACGTGTTCGGATACCTTAATATTTAATTATCATCGATATCACCCGCGTAATCT
Organism: Argiope aurantia; assembly: GCA_026543865.1. Taxonomy (NCBI): domain Eukaryota; kingdom Metazoa; phylum Arthropoda; class Arachnida; order Araneae; family Araneidae; genus Argiope; species Argiope aurantia. The sequence goes on from JAPMOR010085249.1 coordinate 45,148, forward strand.
ATTTTTAATAATCAGCAGCTGGCATCCCTTTCCGCTTGAATTGCACTTATATGTTCGTAGAAAGCAACATGATCTGGGTATAAATATAATGAATGATTAATTTTAATGAATTATTCTATATAAAATGAATAGTGGATAATTTATTTTTATAAATTATTCTTCTGTAATGAGTAATTTCAAATGTGTAGCATCTCTAAATTATTGTTAAATATTTAATTTTGTTTTATTAAGAAATAATAATCAGAATGGGAGAAAATTAAGTCTTTAAAAAATAAACTTTCTATAATGCTTAGCAAGGTGTGTGTGTGTGTGTGCGCGCGCGCGTGTGCGTGTATGTGTGTTTTAGTCATAATATGTAATTTAATAACGAAGATTTATTGTAAAAACTGATTTTGAAGTTTTTTTAAATGTCTACAAGACTGAATCTATCATTCAAAAGATTCAATAACATTATATCTGTTATTAAAGAAATGGTTGTTTTGTCGATCAATCGAATAATAATTTTTTTAAAAATAACTTTATCGTTATGGTTGCTTAAACTATGAGGCTAGGCTCTAACGAGGTGATACAGATAAGTTTTCAAATTATAAAAAAAAAAAAAAATTTGAAGGTACGTCGTACATACTTTAACTTTATTTTAAGTTCTTTGTTTTGGTTAGAGTTAGTGAAGCCCTACTTGAAGGAGTAATATCAAAACTCATATATATAAAAAAATACAAAAACTATTTACTTTTCCACTGAACTTGAAAGTAATTTCCATTTATTTGAAAAACTTCAAAGGAATTGCGTGTTTCTTTTAATTGGAAGGTAAATGTCTTGATATAATGAAGAATAAAATCAAAATTTATTTGATAAAGAATATAAAAAAAGTTATAGATAAAAATAAAAATTATAGTGCACAAAATATATTCTTAAAACAAAGTTCCAACAGTGAGATTAATTATAACAAATTTAGAGTTTTTTCTACATTGCAAAATGGGTTTTATAAAATTCCGAATTAACAGAAGGCATTAGATACACAAAAAGCAAAACACCCTTTTCTCCTTAAAAAAAAATATGAAAAGGTCAAGTACTATATTTATTTTTTCATATATAATATTTATGGTTGGCATACAATCTGTGACACCGATGATGGAAATACGCTCAAAGTACTCCACAGAGCAAACTGCAGAACCTCGAGATACCAAATTTTTCACGTAGTGATTTCTTGGGTAAAAATTTCTCCCAAGAAAATGCCTTCCAAAATTAAATTCTTAATTAAAAATTAATCAAATTGTTAACTTTTCCCGTCAGTGATTTCTGCATGTAATATTACATAAAAACGATTTTAATATCATTTTAAAATCTCCAAAAAAAGTTTTTTATGATACTAATTTTAAATCACTATTTTTATTTTTAAGAAAATGCTAAAAATTATTTTGAAGTATATTTTATAGCAAAATTTTTTTATTGTTCTGTTAACTTCATTTATACTAACACGCTTGGCGATGGAATTAAATACATTTTAATCGGTCCATGTTATTTTTGCTGTGTAATCATAAATAAATAAATGCCTACTACTAATAATGATGAATGTGAGTATATGTTGGCGCTCAAGTCAGACTCCTTGACCTCCAGCTGTCAAATTTGGAATATATATAACTTAGAGGGTGAGAATGTACACCTGAGATCGGTTTTTTAAAATTAATTAAAAGGTAAACTAAAATCTGCCGTTCCTTCGCAATAACTTTCGAAAATATTAAGGTACAAAGGGAGATTTAAAATAATTTTATAATTTAAAAAAATGCCTATCTAATGCTATTAATTTAATAATTTTGAAAATTTTTACTAAGTTTGGTTATTTTTAAAAATATCTATTGATTAATTTCCAGTAATTGTTCACATAATTACTTTGAAATCCAAACCATTTTCGTTGTTTTATCAAATACTTAATTTGTGTTTTTCTTCCAATGTTGAAAGCTAAAGACGGAGCATTTTGTTTGATATCCGTGTAGTTTTGCAAAACGAAAAAAAAAAAAGTTGCCATATTCTGAAATTTATAAGATAAACTTTTAAGGCACTATAAATGACTGAGAATTTTGGAAAATCATGGATATGAAAATATATTTAAACGATTAAAATAAGTGAAAAATTTTAAGACAGGATTCAAATGTAAAATAATCAAGATAAGATGATTTGGATAAAAATCTGGATTTTTTATAAAATTTATCGATCACGATGAAATTTAGTGACTTAAAAAATACAGGTATTATGGATACTATTGCAGGATGTAGTACTATTATTCGATTTTATATGTAAAATTGAATAGTATATAGCCAGTTATAATAAGCACAAACAGAAAAACTGAACCAGTTTGATTTAGAATCCAATTTAAGTTTATAGAATGCCTCTCTTAAATTGAATTTCAATTCATTGATTGCTCATTTTATTTCCTCATTTATTTTCATGATCAAAATGATGGAGATAATAGTAACATAATTCGAAAATAAGGTTTTAGAATGAGCATGAGATGATATTTTTTTTTCAATGTTGAAAAGTATAAGTAAAATGTTGTAAGTCAAGGTGCTTATTGAAATGCAACGACACAGAACCGAAAAAATATGTGTATACTTATTGGCAGATAAAAATACTGATATCTTAAGTACACTGATTCTGAAAATTTTTCAATAAAATACTTTTATTTTAGCATTAATAATTTAATGCATATACAGAATTTTGTGACAGAATTACTTAAGAATGTAGAAGATTAAGATAAAGAACAAATAAGAAAGATTATAAATATCAGGATGCAGCAAAGAGAAAAATTAAATCAAAGAATATTAATACAATACGAGCACTAATTTAAATATACACATATATTTTAAATTATGAAACTATGGTTGTATATTTATGCCAAATATAGCAACTTCATATGGCTGCCAACACTTAAGTATCAAGTCACACTTTATTTTCAGATGCCATTAGCTATAGATAAATAAAGTGTGAAACATGTACTTAACTATTTAAAGATTTTTGGAGATATTTATATAACTGCTTTTACTTATATATAAATTTTAGTTAAAACTGGAATTTCTCGATATTTTCTGGTCATTTTCTGATGTAAATATTTATGATAGTGAATTTAAACGCGCTATTTAATGTTATACATTACCAACCTATATATGACAAGAATAAATTATGTATTTTTTAATTAACGTTTATTTCAACGTTAGAATTTGTATCGTAAATATTAGCAAAAACTGTTCTGTGAGATCCTAACTCTAATAATTTGAAATCATCTTTACTAATTAATGATTTTGTCACAAAGCATTTAAATTATTTTCCAAATATTATCAATTTGGATATTTTCAGTTATTCTACTCTATATATCACAGTAACTCGATTTTGAAACTCTTATTATTTGATTTTAAGTACAAAATTATAAAATATATTTTAGAAAGAAAGGTTAAAATTGAAGGCCGTTCCATGTACTGAAAAATCATCTTCATAAGTTAAATTTGATTTCAAAAGCAAGATTTTTCAAAATAAATAAATAAATAAAAATAAAATAAAAAATATTTTTATGAATCGCTAAAGAAGCAAAAGATCTTTGAAATTATATGCGATATTAATTTAAACGAGCAGATTACCTGAAGTCAGAAAATGGAATGTCTAACCGCTATTGCCTCTGGGTTGGTCGTTTAAACATTAATTCTATTATGAATCTATAGCGCGACTTTAATTATGGAATTATGATATGGAAATCAGAATACTTGCTGAAATTGAATAAGTATTTTCTAGGCATAATAAAATAGGTGAGATAGACCCTGCAGATGTCAAATTTCTAAAATTAAGCTAAATTTAAAACTTTTAAATATAGCCTAATGAAAATATAATTAAATATAGGATGTCATATACATTTTATATAAAATCGGTACAAGTCTGGGGTGCTTCATTTCAATTCAGAATGAGGACTTTAACATTGGGATGCATTGAGACATTTGGTCTCTTAAAACTGATTACATCAAAAAATATTTTTAAAAGATATTGTGACATTTCAAAACTATAATAAGGGCAAAATGACGTGCATTCGAGTTCAAATCGAAAACTAAAACATCTGTGGTAAAAAGATGGAAGATAAAGATTCAAAGTAAATAAAGATAAAATAACCAATTAAAAATCTCTACAAGATACAATTTAAAAGTTTTTATTGCATTTTTCAAAATGACACTTTTCTAGTTTTTATTTTGAGAAAAATTTTAAATGTTCATTCAGAAAATGAAATATTCTTTGGAAATTTTAAACGTTATTTAAAACTGTATTCTACTGAATTTTGCTTTTTTTTTATATTCATGTTATAATTGGTGAACTACGAATCAAAACTGTATTGTTTTTTTTTATTCAAAGCTAATAGAAACAAATATTTACTATAAGTAACAAAAAAACTCAGTTTATCAATGTTGTATATTTAATTTATGTCTTTTGAAAGTCTAATTAAAGAAAATCTACATAATTTCAAATTTGAAAATAATTTTTAATTTCCACATTGGAAGTTGCACCGTAATAAAATTTAGAAATATCATTTTTCCGAAGACCATTTCAGATGTTATTAAGCTTTTGCTTTAAATAAAAGCTTAACTTTGAACTAAATTTTTCAATCATATATAAAAACGAGTAAAAAAACAAACAAACGGCAATTTATTCTTGTCAAAATTTAAAGGAGATTCTAATCTCTAGTTCCATATATATATAATATAATATTACTTAAAAATATAGATTAGAAGATATTATCGGTGGAAACTGTTCCGAAGTAAAAATGGAATGCATATTTTCTGGAAGATTCTTTTTTAACGAGCAGCTTCTATTAAGAAGCAACTGATAAATTCGGTAGAAAGCACAAATACTCTGTCAGTCAATAAATATTACCTTGTTAAAAATAATACTAAAGAATTTGATAAATTATATGTTAGTTTAACCTAATCTTTTACATTAAAGATAGCTTTTTATATGACATAAAATAACATTTATTTTAATATATTAGGCATAAAAGAAGTTTTTCATTACTATTACCACTTAAACTTTTTATTCTGGTGAATCATTTTTTTAAAAATCTTGGTGCATAAGATACTTACTAATATTATATTACAAAATTTATGCATTATTTCTGATGCTAAGGAGGTGGAAAAGGATTTAATTGTAATAAGACAAAAAATAGTTTTGTTGAAAATTTTTATTTTAAAAATACTAATCTCCCCCATTAACTTAAAATGCATTTATCAACAGCTTTAGGCAGTTCATTTCTTTCAAATATGAACTTCTCTTCAGGAAAAAAAAAGTTCAGTTAGCGAACATACTTACATGTTGCACTAATAAGTAATCGATAAGGAATAATTTTATTATTATTGTACAAGTTACGTTTACTGTCATACAAGCCCAAGCATAATATAAATAGAATATTGGTTTAAAAGTTTTAAAAATATCCGGTTTATCTTACTTAAAAATGATTTTTAATGCGATAATGTTTGTAAACTGGCATACTATTTGTAAATCACGACTTGCATTAAGTAAAAAAATTGTTCAGTAAGTTCTACAAGGTAGATCGTTTGAAAAGCCGATCAAATTAAGTAGCTAATTATTTGTTTTTTATTCACTAGGAAAACGTTTTCCAAAAATGTAATTATGTTTTTAATTAAAGACTTATCAAATTTTTTAGTTTTTTCCCCCTCTGTAACTTCGGGCCATGTAATCACACAATTTTTATAACCTTTTAAATTAAATAAAAAGCGTTTTATATGATCAATTTTATTTCCAATTTTTTCCTTGGTTAAATTTTAAAAATATTTTTTAATTTATTTTCCAACAACACTGTTCATTGCCTTATTTAGATTTTTAATTATAAATTAATCAAATTTAAATTTTTTCTTAACTTTAAAAGGCATTATTTCGCAAATATTATTTTTTGCGCCATTTTGAAAAGAAATAGTTTCAATGATGCCAATTTTTTATCTAGTTTAATTAAATCATTTAAATATGTTTTAATTATATTTTGAAACAATGTTTTCTTCTGCTTCAATTAATATAATTATAATCTTGCTTGTTGCTATCATTTTAAACAAATTTTCTGCAAGTACGATATTGCTGTAAATAAATAAAAGTAAAATTTTAAAATAAGGTTAAATTAATAAAACCAAAAACATTATCATGTTACACTATTTTTAGCTAGAGATTCAGATTTTTCTTTTTTACAAATAGCTTGTTTTGCGGAAATTAAGCAAAAGGACGAATCTTAGTTTTGTATATGTGTTTTAACTAATTGACAAATTGATAGCTTTTAATAATAAATCCTTTTTTTCTCTTCTATAAGGAATTCTATTATTCCAACTAAGTGCATTGAAATTACCGACTCCAAAATCACCTACTTGTAGTTCTGCCATATTTGTTCAATCCAGAACTCTGGAATCTCGCAGGTTTTTCCAAACTAACGAAGAAAGTTAACGGAAGAAGTTAGTTCCCAAGAACTAACGAAGCAAAACTTAACTAGTATTCATGTGATATGACTTTGCTTCCTGGTTGCTCTTTTATACTATCGACATATTCTGTGGAAAAAACGTCAAAACAACAACTTTAATTGTCGATGCATTTCAAGGTCTATTATATTTATCCTTGTTTACCAAAATATTTGCCAATTGGATTTGTTTCATTAAGGAAACCAGAAGGACCCAGAACGTTGCGAAACCATTCCTGGATTCCACGGCATAGCTTCAAACTCCATTGTTGTTCAGACTTCTTTCTGGTGTCAAAACAAAAATGAAATCTGAATTCTAAATTTAAATGGCGTCCTTAATTTTCAAAGTAGTAAACAAGACTCTCAAGGCTTAAAAGCAGACGAGATGATCAAAAACATTGATGGATTTACACTACAATTTGTCCACCTTCTCGAGGTTGCAAAAAATACTACACAAGAAAAAAATAACAACCGTGCATTTTGCATAAATTTTGCCATTGGCTGTAACCGCCCTGTGAAACAGAAATAAATAGTCGTCTATCGAGACATATAGTTATCTCTGATTACTATTAGACGTATTATTAATTTAAAATTAGTTTTGCATATCCTTAAATCTTAAACGCGGACAGTTTTTTGGTTGTTTTAAATAATACCGTTTTAAACACGAAACCTAAAAAACATTGCTTGAAGGTGAAAAAGGAGAAAAAGAAATTTCGTCCTGGTTATATTTTGAAATTCAAATTTTACATGTTATAGTTAACTCAGAAAAAAAAATAACTAAAAAAATGCAATGTATAAAATCCATATTTTATGTCCAAATTTAAGACCCATTCTCTTATATTCAATGCCCATAATATTATGTACTTGCCAAAATTTATCTGATTTGGTAAAGTTAAAAATATTGTGGATATTTTCGAATGTGTTGATTTCCCTAATTTTGAGAATATTTTATTTCTTTCTTCAGCTCAAAAATTTTAAATAAAATGGAGAACATGTTATCAATAAATGAATAATTTAATAAAACATATTAACATAAATTAAATCTAAATATAACAAATAAAATATAGCAAAAATTTAAACAGCTTGAGAAAAATAATTGCAAAATTTTAGTATATTGAATCTTTTTTATTTAAATTCATAACATGTTGGATAAGATATGAAATGCGGCATACATTTCGAAAGATATAGCTTAACAAATCGCCTTTTTTCTTTACTAATTTTGACTTTCTTGAAACAATTGTTTCTAATAAATTCATTCATACCTTTTTGGTATTGGCTGTGTTTGATGACCGTTTTCAAGAAAGTGGTGTTACATGATTTTACCAGTGGCGAATACTGTAAATTAAACTACATTGCTCATTTTTATCTTTCAACATAACATACGTTTAATTATTTTTTCTTAATTAATTAAGTTATTAACGAAATATTTAATAATCACATAACAAAATTATAATTAATTTTTCATGCAGGTGAAACTGATATATAAACTGTAGCAATACAATCGCCAATTTTTAACTAATATTAAGTAGAAGTAACCCTCAAAACAATTGTTCTTTATTATATTTCATGCATTCCTTAATCTCGTTTATAAAGATTTACCCAACTGTAATAAATAATTTAGGGGCAATAATGTTAAAATATGTTCGCAGCTATAGTGTTTCCGTATGCGTTTATAAAAATATTTAATAGTTCAATATTTTTAGACATTTTTTTTATTTCTTTTCAAATATCGCATTCACGAAAAAAATATTGTTGCGGATAAACTTTAAAACTCGCTTTAAATGTCTCCGGAAGGATCGCTTTTACTGTTCTTTACAACAACGGAATTGTTTACTGTTCTTTACAACAACAGCGCCTGCGCAGCAGCAAAAATTGGTATTTTTCGGAATTGCAGCGCTCTTTCTTCTTTTTCTCTCGACTAAGCGAGGCTTACCGCTGTGACTCCACTGAAGATTGAAAGCTCTAAAAATATATTTATGTATTCATTGAAAAAAAGTAGATTTACTCCTATTTAGCAGTGTTCATTCACGAGGCAGCCTTTTAGTTTCATGCAACAAATTTAGTATCAATATTTTGATAAGCAGGTCTTTCGGGAAATGTCGGTAAAGATTATTAACCATCAGTCTTATCTAGTTTAACTATTTTTATGCAGAAAAAGCATCGACTTTCCCTTTACTTTAAATTTGTGTACTAATACTTAGCATATTTCACTAAGCATTTTCCAAGAAACAATAATTTAAATTGCATATAGATTTTTCTTTAAAAAAAAATCTAAAATTTATTTTTAGATATAGCTGAGCTATTTCTGGGAATAGAGATGCTGTGAAATGACAATGGGTAGCCAAACACCCGTTAATAAAAAATGATGAGTGTTTCAAATGATGTCTATAATATATGAGATTTTCAATTGCAAAAGATTTATTTCACCATCTATATTTGCTTCTCATATATTTGGCGAAATAGGGCCAAGTCTAGCTCTTGTGCCATGAAATTCCAACTAATCAATCAATCATCATCTTTTACTTACTGTACCGTATTAAAATTATTTTCTTCTGATTGATTCACAAAATTTTAATCTTGTTTCATCATATTTCTTTTGAATTTAGAATCAGACTACACGTGAAATGTGATATAAAGTCTAGTATATTAAAATGCAAATTATATCGCTATTTAATCTGAGTTTTCGAGGATAAAAGTTCAATACTCTATCGAGACATATTAATTTCTACAAATTTTTTTTGAATCAGTCTTGCATTTCAATTATGACTGTCTAGACTTGTATTACGCGGAAATAACTATAAAAAAATTTTGCATTTCAGTTGAATGCACTGTAATTTGAAGGAGGCCCGAAGAAATGCACCGGTTTTGATGATTATTTTTAAATTGAAAAGTCTTTAAACTTTATTCCAAATGAAAACTACCTTTCGACCTCGTATCCATCTCCAGATAAAATAAAAATCCACTTCATATTACTCGAAAACAAAAATGATTGAAGGATTTCCATTGATCTGTTCTCTTTGCATATTTAAAAATACCTAGAGTTGTAAAAAAAAAAAAAAAACTCTTATGTGTTTCGGAAAATGAATATATTAATAATGGCCATAATATTCCAATACTACATTACACTTCCGAGCATCCGGTTCGCGATTATCCGGCTTCCGTATTATCCGACCTAGTTTTTCTTTAGCGTAATGAAATAAAGAAGGCAAGGCGTTGCATTGGCAACATTGCTAAGGTAATAGAACCGGGTGTCTGCTACGATCTTCCCGTTTGTCGTCTTCAAAATACAAATTGTGACAAAAAAAGAGCAGCGTTCTGCTCTTTGGTCATTGTTTCGTCAGTGTGTAACAGACCTCAGTTGTTGCCACTGTTCCTGATTATAACTGCAGTATCATAAATTGTTCTTGTGGTATGCTTAATATTTTTTTAAGTGTACCACAGTGATGATTACAGAATTTAAGTTAAAATGTGAACAATTTATATTATTTAACCTACTCTTTCTCTAATAAATCATTGGAGCGTGCAGTGCAGTATATAAGCATATATGAACTACTTGTACAGAGCCTTTTATTTTAATTTAACACGTTACTGGCAACTGCTTCTATGATTCACCGGGTCGTGGCCGCGTTCACATTCTACGTGGCGTGAGATAAATGGAGGGCTTAGTATTCAATAAGAAGTGAGAAAATACGTATTATAGCAGTGAGTTATTATATAAAAATTTTGTCTTCTGGTATTGGTGGACCAAGAAATGAGTTCATAGAATTCCGGCCTATACGGCTTTTTCGTTATCCGGCCTATTCTTTCGCCATGTTAAGCCAGTTACTCGGGAATGTACTGAATTCTAAAATGTATATATACTTGAAAATTTATTTTTTAAGTTATTGCTAATAATCTCTTATTTTTATTTTTATTTTTTTTTTTTTTTTTTTGCAAAGTCTACATAACATTCCAAAATATATGTGTAGTAGGGCGGAATGAAAAAAAAATCGATTTTACGTATATCAAATTCTAATAAAGTATAAAAATTTCATCTTTGCCTGCTAATCAACGATACATTTTTTTAAAAAAAATGCATTGAAATTACAGTTTACATAAAAGGGCCTCAAGCTCGAAGAAAACGGCAGCTCTCTTCCCCATGCGAGGAAATAGTCTTCGTCGAGAACTATATAACAGAAAGTGTCCAACTCAAAGATATTAGAGGAAGACTCCTTATGGATAGTAATTTTAATACAACATTACAAAATCCTGGAAATTAAAGAAATATTAAATGAAATGACGGTAAAGATTCCTTGCCTTTTACCAATAGTTTGAAGATTCTTTGAACTTTTGTTGGCCGTTGTTTTCTTATGCAAAAAGTTGGAAAAAATGTCACAATAATCCCTGTTTATACGGCTTAGTTCTGCGGTAATCGGGTAATTGGCTGTAATTAAAAAAAAAAGTCCAACCTCAAACAAATTTCATTTTTAGACTAAAATTATACAATCAATTATTTTCGGTTTCTATCAACATCTATCAATTCGGTTTCTATCAATATCTATCTTATATTTAAAATCCATCCGCAATCCATTTCGCGTAAGAAATCTTAAATTGCCGGACTTTTGTGAAAAATCGTCGTTGTACTGTTATGCAAATATGGACAGTATTATAATTAAATTGACATCTCTAATGCACAATATATACCTTTTCATAGAAATAAAGAAAACATATTTTGATGATTGAAAAAATAATACTATCCTTACCAAAAAATGCTTGATTCCTGTAACACTAGCGATTAATATCTATAATAATATTGCAATGCTAATGAAATATTTGAAAGATATTAAATTTTCCAAGGCATATCCTAATTTTTGGAACATTCTTCAAACTAAACAAAAATTTTGCAGAAAAGGTTGCAGATGAAGAAATGGAGATGGCTACATTTGATCCATCTTGCTCTTAAGATGCACAATGATAAAATTTGATAAAAACTTGAATTTAAAAGAATTAAATAAACTTGACTAAATCAACATTTTTAAACGGTTTAACGTATATGCCTTGAAGATTAACCTCCTCATGGTCAGTTCAGAGCCATTTCATAAAAAAAATATGAAACTGATAAATAGATGCCGAATGATGTACTTTTATCAGGATAATTATAAAATTACTTTCATTAACAAATTATTTATAATGGTAATCATTAGCATACAATGATGGATCTATTTATTAAGCGATGAATATACCAATTTTTTGCCTTAATTCTAAAAATTGAGACATTTTACGAAAATATGAAACCAAGTAATTTTATAGCTTAATAACGGTATTAAAATTTTTAGTTTTATAGATTAAAATTTATGATATTTAACCTTGATTTTTCCGTCTTCATGCAATTAAAATGAAGTACGTACACAATATTTTACACCAAGAAACTGTATCTTGTGTAATTTTAACAGAAAAGTAAATTACTGTGCTTATTTTGTTATTTTTTTTCTAGACTGTAGGTCTTTTGTGAGAATTGAAGATCCACTGTATTATTTTTTCGATATATTTTTTCTTTAATTAATGTGTGAAGACGCAACTTTTGAGCCCTATTAGAATTCGATACTCGAACAATCAATTATTTTTTCACTCCACTCTAATGCATACCTACTTTGTTAACGTTTTATAATGTTATATCAACTAAATATGCAGTAATTTTGTATCACTTGAATTAATTATTACACTAGCTACCATCAGCATTTTTTTATTTATAATGTTAAAAATCAAACACTTTATGGAATTTTGGTGAAAACGCGATTAGGCTGAAGATTATGCACTTAGTGCCTCACACATGCTGGATTTTAACTATTGGTTTAGTTTAGTTTAGTTATATTAATATCCCATTGTAAAGCAACACTAGGCCTATTTTGGGACGGACCAGCGGGAGGACGTTTGGCCCTGGCAGATTTAACGTGCAACAGACCCCCTTACACGACGGTTCTCGAACCTGAAACCCTACGGCTTACGAGCCGAGACCTTACCACCAGGCCACCGCTGCCCTTTTAAACTCTATTGGATTTCTTTTTGCGGATATATTTGAAATATAGTGGTTATAGATCAAACAAACTACCGTTGATGAGATGACCGCAGATATAGAAAAGAATGCTGCCAGATTGCAATTTATAAGCTTGGAGATATTTTACAGTAGATCGGAATTATAAGCAATGATTGGTAACAATGGTCAACATTTCAATCACTTTCCATGATATTCCTGATTCTTTACTTGTGTTAATTAATATGAGTTATAGAATTCTAGGATATGTTAATTATTCTTCACATAAGAGTTTTCAAAATGTGTATGCATATTTTTTTGGAATACCCTGTTTAGAATAATAATGAGTTATTGCCGAAAAGGTTAAACTTTTCAGTTCATTTTATCTATTTCTCTACTTAATATCTTGATTGAGTGATAGTCTACTTGATACTGATGAATAAAAGTGACTATTAGAAGTAAATGGTGTGAAAATGAAGAAAATAGCTATCTACAACTTTTATCTTAGCATCTATAACTTTTTATGTTTTTAATCTAAGTTTAATCTTTTCATTTATCTTAATTTCATCTTTTTTATTTAAACATGAAAAAAAAACTGGTTCAAACTCTTCTATCATCCCTTATCCGTTAATTTCAGAATACAAACTTAGAGGACAGCTTCAGATAGCCAACTCTGTAACTAAAGTCATTAGGCAATCTTAAGAAATTAAAATTTAGTAAATTATGCACAAAAGCTGTTAAAAACAAATTTTTAATCTTCATTATGGAAATATGATACTATATTTCAAAGCGAAAAGGTTTTTTAAAACTGTATTTGAACACGGAGATGGGAAAGGTTTCGCTGTTTATCAGAAATATAGTACGACACAACTCTCTATAAAGAGAGCTGTAATAAGAAATAATTGCTGCAAAGTCTCTAAGAAAATGTCATTGAACCCAAACAATTAAGTAAAAACATTATATATGCTACAGAAAAGAAGTTATATTTGAAAATTCTCCTTTATAATAGCGTAACATTCGAAAATTTGAGATTATTTTATCTTAAACACGGTGTCAGTTCTAATCCTAAAATAGGTATTGGACCTTAGAAAGTAGGTCCAATTCCTACTTTTTAAAGATCTTCATTAAAGATTGATACACATTTCTATATGGAAAAATGTTATAAATGACATAATAAATTGTATGTTGCTTCGACCAATAAATATATTAATGAAAAAATTAATGAATTCTAAATTTTTATACAGTTCCTTTGATCTTATGTTTAGTAAAATATTCATGACACATTAACACTTTAAATAAAAAGGTTACACTGTTTGTGATTTAACACTGACCGAATTATGAAACTTTGAAAAATTAGATTTTTAACAATTTTAGATCATTTCACTAGCTTACTCGAGGAAAATCGACAGATCAACGATCGAAACTATGTCGAGTCTTTCTTTGAATGGCTTCAAATAAGGAAATTCTAAGTTTCAAATCTCGATCAATTTTAATTGCTGAAGAGTGGATTTTTGTTTTTGTTTGAGATGCTAACGTCTTAAAAATGTCTATCTAAATATGATTAATATAACCGGGAGACTGTATACAAATTTATGCATAGTAATTTTTCCAGTAGTACATTCAATGTCTGAAATAACTCAAAATATAATATTGTATGTTATTTAAATCATTTTTTCCAACTCAATGCATATACTTATCTCAGTTCTTTCAGAAACTGGCTATAGGGCTGCAAATACAATGGACAAATAATAAAAGAAAACTGTTTTCATGAAATGCCAATTTTAAAAAAATGTTCTACATTGTTTTGACTTCTATATAGTAAAGATTTCGACCATATTGATAGCTTACTCTTTCAAGATATCAAAATTAATACTTGTAAATAAGATTTTTTTTTTACCGGATGAGGATAAACTTTGAAAAACTCGAAATTGACTTACCTCTGATGCAAATTCAAAACATAAATTAATATAAATGGTAAAATTCAGTGTCTTTCTCTCATATTCTTCATTTAAAACTATGAAATTAAAAAAAATGATTTAAAATTCTGTATGAATATGGAATAAATTATAGAAGCCTTTTCAATAGCACTTAAATATATGCTTTTTTTAAATTTGATGTCTTTTCACCTTTTTCTAACTGTGAGAATTCATCATTTCGCTTATTCAAAATATCAATTTTATGCAAATAATTGTGAAGCTAAAATTATGATAAATAAATCTTAACAGTAATTTCAAATCCTCAAAATGACTTAATACAATAGACGCCCCTTGTAGTTAATAAATTTTGGTCTAAACCATATTTATCACTATATCAAAACTATCTGCATATCCAAATTGTTTAAAAGTAAATTCTATAAAGATGCAAGGGCAAGAGGAAAAACAAATCACACCATATCATTCGCTTTGATTAGGAAAAGGAAAAAAAAAAAAAAAAAAAAAAACGACGAAACATTGTACAGGATTGAAAATTATTCACACACATTTAAAAAATAAAAAACGTTCTTACACCTTTATAGCGACTATTGAGTTATCAATTATTCGTCTAATAAGGCCTTCAAACGAATAATGTTCAGTCAAAGATTCAACATGATATTGGATTGATTTTCTATGTGTGATGAAATTCCGGAAGAAATTTTTGAAAAAAGGTCAAAAATAGTTATATTTTTGATTATTTGCATTAAAAAATATTGAAAAAAAACCCATCTATGAAATCAAAATTTACCTTTAAAGTGGCAAAGATTCTTTAAAAATTGGGAAAAAGGGATTTTTTTTGGACTGAAAAGAGATATAAAGCTGAAATTTTCTATTTTAGAGGTTTATCAAATGATTTGCTTAAAATTTTGCTGATAGCTTAAAAAATATATTATTTAGTTCCTGGACTAAAACAATAATATGATGAAAATAATATTGGGGATCGACTGATAAATAGCACGAAATATTCAAATTTTTTTTCACTTTCTGAAGCACTGAAAGAATTACAAAATATTTTTAAATAAATAGATTACTTATTCTGTAGTTCAGGAACTGTACAAAAATATTGATAAACTATTATACCAAATTTGAACAAAAAATAGACTTTAAATTTTAATTTTTCATAAGAAAATTCAATCAAAGATTAGAATTTGTGTAAATATCATCTAAACATGTAAAATAGCTTTAAAATTTATGTTAATGCAAATATAAAATTCAGTAACTTCCTCAAAATAGATTTATAAAATCGTTTTCATAGAATTTGATTTCTAAAAAAATCTGTCAAACTTTAAGAAAATTAAATAAAAAATTTTGTAATTTCACAAAAAAAAAAAAAAAAAAAAAAGATTTTTCAGCGTACTCACCTATTTTAAGATATCGGCTATTT
This sequence comes from Argiope aurantia, assembly GCA_026543865.1. Lineage (NCBI taxonomy): Eukaryota > Metazoa > Arthropoda > Arachnida > Araneae > Araneidae > Argiope > Argiope aurantia. The sequence goes on from JAPMOR010085249.1 coordinate 60,999, forward strand.
TATCTAACATCATACTGTCACATATTTGAAGCTAAAATTTGACATAGGACTGTAAATTTAATAACAAGATTATATGCTGAAATTTATTTGCCAAAATTGTTGCGTTTTTTGAGTTATCTCGTTTACACGCATGTGAACGTAAAGGTTGGCCGACAATCAGCCCTTTAATTAGGTACTAAAATTGTGTACCAAAATTTGTAACTTATAATGATTTTTATTTTCTTATGTTCACTTGCAGTCTGACAGATAAGTAGAAAGACTAACCTCCTGGCAAATTTTAAAAAAGTTTAATATAAATCTACAAATTCAGTGTAAAGGCCATATACCAACTTTCATCCAACTTTCCAAATACCAATTTTTTTTTCATAACAAATTTCATGTAACTCTAAGTGTTTTTGAGTTATCGTGTTTAGAAAAACACTTTTTCATAAGAAAAAGTGTTTTTCAGACTAAGTAAAATATTTTTATAGACAAGTTTAATATTTTTTATTTGTATCCGGAAAGTAAAAAGCAAGTGAAAAAGTTACACTTAATCATTATTTTTCAATTACAAATGCAGAACTGCTTTATTTCTATATGGTAAACTATATTCATATCATATTCCATCATTTTAGCGTATGAGCCAATCAATCTACTGACCCACTGCAACGCTTTTTCACGCAAATAGAAATTTCGACATCTAATCGGTGTCGTAAATCAATCCGCAGCGGTAAATATAAATTCTCACGACCGATATCGTCCTCTATGGCAGGGGTGTAAAAGCCCCCTTTACAGGGCCTCACCCGTACGAGGAAAGTGGCACGTACTCTCGACGACGTGCGTTCACTCATACACGAAATTTCATTCACAAGAGCGGTTGGAAGATAAAAAAGCGTTGCAGTGACGTAGGTCTGCGTATGTATTGCGTCACTTATGACAGTAATGATACAAATATGGAGATTTCGGTTTTGTTTGGATGTAATGACCCTTGTTGAGCTGATGTCGGCATGCCAAGTTGATACAATGTTTCTTTTTCCGAGAAGTCCACCATCGAGGATCAGGGCTAATGCCCTAAGTGAGAAAAAGTTCCTGTGAAGCAATTTAGAATGCAATGGAATGGTTCAGGGTTTGTGCCCATTCCTAACCCTCAGCGACAGAGAGAGAACATTTGCAAAAGTATCTTAATGAATTATTAACCCTGCCAACTCAAACAGGTTGCATGGCGATCATATTTTCGGAATTCTTTAACCGCAGACGATTTATGGTTAGAAAATTCTGGGAATGAGCACCGGTGGAATTAGGAAACATCTGCCAGGCTTTTGTGTGTCAGTTCTTTAATTAAGGGCTAAACATAAATCAATTGTATGCCATTACGGATGATAATGGATTTTCTGGCAATTTTGTATCTAAAAGAATGTTGCAGAATGAATAGAGAGGATATTATTAATGTTGCGTGTGTAAAAAAAAGGTTGGAGCATCCAATAGATATATCGGTCAAAAAGGGTGGATTTCAGCTAAATGTACGTCCAGCCTTTTTTGAAACATAGTATAAAAAATGGCTGTACATAATAGACACATACTGATTTAAATATGAGATAAAATAATCGTTTCTTTTATTATTCTAAAATAAGCTTGAGTTTTCACAGAATCTGAATGATAATTAGAAAGAGTTAAATGAGTAAGTGGAATTAAGAAGTTCGGTTTGGTTGCGTTTTAAAAATGCAAGAGCCACTTTTCATCATACTACGCTGTGGAAGTTCCGAAAATTTTTGTTAAAGAAAGTCCTTTACGTGAAAATAAATAAAACAAATTTATATTCGGATTGATTAAAATTGTTAGCATTCGGCGAAAAAATTTATGATTAAATATATACCACTATTTTGATTTTTTTTTCCTTGCATCATTTAATAACTATTATGAAAAGAGAAAAAAGTTTATGCAAATTATTTAAAAATAAATAAATTCTTTTTTTAAATGGTCAACTCAATATATTTTATAACAGCGAAATATTCGTAAATAACGAAAAAAGTTTTGGCAATTGTTGAATACATTGCATGAATACATTTTTTTTTTTATAATTTGATAAAATGAGAAATAAAAAAGAGAAAATATAATCAAGGAAATACTCTCATTCATTGACTTTTGACTTTCTTGGCAACAGTTGTATTAATGTAAATGTTATTTACTGTGCACAACACTATAAATTTATAATGACAAAAACAAAGGTATAATGACAAAAGAAAAAAAAAGACCAGTCGAAATTAATTACTTATTAATTAACTTAGAAGTTTCCAGTTTAATTAATGCCAGTTCATTTCAGGACGAAATGAAAAAATATAATTTTTTTTCTACGATGTTCAAGATATTTTATTTCTACGTGAGTTTCAAAAGTTTTATTTAAACATATAATGAACTCATTAAATCAAAGAAAAATAATTTTATTGAAAAATATTAAGTATAAATTAGAATTCAAATTATTCTTTCCGAACAATTATTCGTATAGAATATCGCAAAAATGATTTTCTTTTCGCAACTCAGTTGGGAAAAAAAGGGGGGCAAAATGTTGAAAATTATAGTTGAAGCAGTTTATAAATTTATAGTGTTGTGCACAGTAAATAAAATTTACATTAATACAACTGTTGCCAAGAAAGTCAAAAGTCAATGAATGAGAGTATTTCCTTGATTTTATTTTCTCTTTTTTATTATGGAGTATTTGTTGGTTAAGAAGAATTGGAAAAAATCCCCATCTGTGATTACAATCATGAATTTTAATAAAGGTCCGCGAAATCTGAAAATGATGAAAAATGTTTTCTATTAAAAAGTTTTTAATCTTTTTAATAAAGACTAGAATATGTGCCTGTGATCTCAACAGGCCAAACTGCTGGACTTAACGTTATGAAATTGCAATAAATATATTTATTGGAGAATCGGAATGTGCATCTTTATTTTTTTGATATTTTAATTAGAATTCTAATGAATTAGAAATTAAACAAAATGTTAATGTTTACTGGTGGGTAACACTAGAAAATATTATAACACAAATATAATGCAAAAGTCCATATATTTTTTCCCTTTGACATTATAATGTTATACATTTAGTTACCGTACATTTTTCTTCTAATTTTCATAATTTTTGAAAAATATTCTTATGAATAATTTACAACATTTTTCATTGTCACAATGAAATTAATACTGTTTCATAGTAGTTACTTATATTTCATTCCGTATTTTTCTTCCATTGTTTAAATAAAAATAAATATAACTGAAAATAAAATAGAATTTCTGGTTCATTTTTTTTCGTGTTCTTTGGTAAAATCGTATTAAATTTTGCTTTTCTTTCTTCTATTTGATGATATTTATTTGATTTGTAAATAACGTTATTTAAAATATTACAAACGGTGTGAAAATTTTTCTATCAATCAAATGATAATCCCTAATAAAAAAAAGAGGAATAAGAAAGTGAATTAACCACAGTATAAAATGCAGACATTAGATGACGTAACAGTTACGATTGCATGCAATTATGACGTCAGTTTGCTCGACTCCAATAGAGAAGTTCATCTCATTAAACGGAACAATTGTAAATAACTAAAATAACATAGTTTAAACAATTATCACAATTGGATGCTTAAAAGTACTTTGTTGAAGGAAAACCGTGAATATTAAATTGAGGGTAAGAAATTTAATTAAAGTTTAATATAATCAATATTTCCGATGAATTGGCTGGTCACTAAAACTAATTAGTACTAAATCCAAAAGAAACGGATCATTTCTTCAGTTTGTGTGATTTTCATTTAAAGCCTGGGCGGGAAAAAAAATGAATCGTTAAATTAAATGCTTATAACTCGATAAAGTATTATGGTTTCGGTTCGTTAATCCTTATAGCACATCCATTTAACAAATACCAGAAATTTTTCTGCTTCCAATTTAATGTCAAAAACATTTTTTATATTCTCGTATAAGAAGTATACATTAAGTATTGGGATATTCAAAATGATATGATGAATTTCAAATGTTCTATTAAAATAATCCGTTTTGAATATGATTTGAAATGCTTACTCACTTTTACTTTCTCTCTCATGAATAATACGTGAAGAAAATATTGTAATCGCAACATTTTAGACCCCTGCGGACGATAAGCTATTTATGGAATTATATCTATGCATATGTCTGCCCATATGTATGCAAACAGCAGTCCAATTTCTAGAGGCAAAGTTACTAACTAAAGAAATTTAATATCAGCCTTTATCTCATCCTGTTATACTATTTTCACTCCGCTTTCAAAATCAGTGTAGTTGAAAACTAAAATTTTTGATCATTTCCTAAATGTGAATTTTTTTTAAATTCTCCGTAAGTAGAAGAAAATGACTTAGCGACAAACTTTAATTAATTCATGTGTAAAATTCCGAATATAATGCGAGCATCGAATTTAGACATTTTTCTTAAAGACAATAGAAATCCAGCAATTTCAAGTAACATAAGAGTGCAATAGATATAATAAATATACCATAAAAACAAACACTGAATGCAATAAAAGCTTTTAATTCATGTGTTGAATTCGTGAATTGCTGCAGTTCATGTATTGGGACGTGTTAAATAAAGTTCTGATATTCAACGGAGGGGGGGGGGGGGGGGAGAAGAATCTCTCGCCGGAACTGCGTTTTGTTGAGAACAGGCACTTTCGTGCATACCGGAAACCACGTGCTTCTTTGTAAAAAGAGCAGAACCTGACCGTAAAAACAGGACTAAAAAATATAGCTAAGTATATCTATCAAATTTAGCATGGAATTTCTGTTTTGAAATCTTACATTTATATTAAATCTTGAATCACAGTTTCCGATGTGAAGTTTTTGTTTTCACCACCCTTAATCATATTCTAATTTTCTTCTCTTTTTTTTATATGAAATCATATAAAAAAGTTCTATCCGTGCAAATATTTTTTCAAAATTCATTACTATTCGCGATGAATCAATGTTATGTGAACATTTTTTTTTATTGTATTCTCAATCCGTCTGATCCAAAACATGAAGAAAAAAAAATTTTATTTATGTACAAGCTATCAAGGTTTCAAATAAATTGTTTAAAAGTTCTGAGAAACGGAAAAAATAATAAAAACCACCCAAATTGAAAATATGGAATCACATTAAATTTCATCTCTCAAACTAACTTTATCACATCATACTAATAACATTCAATATGCATATTTTTTTAATTAAAGTATGTAATTACTTTCAGGATGAGTTTTTTTTTGAAAAACATTCGAAAATAGTTTGAATACTTGCATAAAAAAGTTAAAAAACATGAACTAAAAAATAAGCTGTATTTCTATCCATTCTTTAAATATTGGGGGTCGACTGAAAAATAACACGAAATTTTGATTTTTTTTTTCCTTTCTGAAGCACTAAAACAATTTACAAAATATTTCTAAATAAATAGGTTACTTATTCTCTAGTTTAGGAACTGTAGAACACATTGATAAATTCTTTTACCAAATTTGAACAAAAAAATATGCTTTAGATTTTAATTTATGAGTTTTTTCGTAAGAAAATTCTATCAAAGATTAGAATTTGAGAAAATAGCATTTAAAAATGTAAAATAGCATTAAAACGTACGTTAATTAAAGTATAAAAATTAGTGTAACTTTGCCCACAACAGATTTAGAAACCGAATTCTAACGGTTTTATAAAGAAAACCTTAAGAATATTAAATAAAAAAATTTCATAATTTCACAAAAAAATCGACTTTTCTACTTAGTCGTTAACTTAAAGTGGTCAAAGTCTCGTTTTTCTCACATATAGCATCAGATATAATATTTATATAAAACATTAAAATCAAAAGCCACAAAACCTCAATAAAAAAGCAAATTTTAAATGTTTTTAGTGAATTTTTATGAACGTGGGAAAATTTTGTAAACATAAAATTTCTACGTAAATCAATTTTGATCATGTCTTGCAATTAACTTCTCTAAGTGGATATTGAGAAAGCAATTCCGCTTTTTTAAAAACTTTAAATACTTTTTTTCGAGCATAATTATATTCTTTCAATTGATTCAATTCAATTTCAAAACTTCAATATAAGAACAGAACTTTTCAAAGGCAAACATAAAAGATATAATCAAATAAAAAATTTTACAAAATAAAGAACCCATTTTTTCTCCCAGATCTCAAAAGAGTATGACTTTCAAAGTATACAATATGAAATGAGTAATAATTCAACTTTTTTATGAGAATTTTTCTAATCTTTCCTGATTTTTGTTATTTCTTATAATTTTGCTATTTTTCAAATAACTCTAAATTAAAAGCATAATTTTTTGAAACATATTTGGGCAACACTATAGCTAAGATTTGGCGGGTACAGCTTAACAGAATTAAAACTATTTATCAATAGAAACCAGAAACTGATTGTGATCTGATTTGAAATGTTTAGATATTTTCTGGCTCTGAGAAGAGATTCTTCTCATAACAGGGCGTTTTTGGATCATTATGCTTTTAAAATACTATTTCAGTTATTTAGAAGAATTTTTTTTTGTTAAATAACATTCGAAAATATAGTGAACGACTTTGTTTTTCACTCCAACTGCTCATAAACGTAATCCTTCTAGATAAAAAATAAAACAAATATGCGATTGAGAAGAAAAAAAATTCTGGAAAATATAACAAATATGCGCAACAAATATAACCTGTTAGAAGATAAATTAAAATTTAGTATGATTCATTATTTCAGAATTAAGCAAGGTTATGAAATATTAAATCCTCAGTGCAATACGAAAGTTCTTTCAAATAAAAAAATGTGATACATTTTCTTAGCTTTTTCAAGCATAACTATATTTAAACAAACTTCTCTAACACAAATTTAAAAGATCTATTCAAATAGCATTTTTACAAAAGTTAATATTATTGTAACATTCCCCGTTTCCCAGTATTGATAAGACATTTACAGTCAGCTGTGTTGTCGCTGTTACTTACTAAATCCCTCGAGATAGCCAGATGGTGGATCTTTTCACCTGGGTGGTCTCGCATCTGTTTATTAGCAACTACAATGAAAGACCACATGTGGAATTCCTCGTCCACGAGGTATTGATAGTACCTTTAAAGAGAAAGGGGTGTCCAAACATCTAGATGCTAGATGTTTCTCTTTATGAAAGGACCTTCCCACGAGCCACTGGCGCCCCTGAGAGAGCATATTGCTGAACCTCGATTGGCCTAAAGAGAGCTCAGATGACTAATGTAAATTAAGAGATGGAGATTGTAGCCGAAATAAAGAGCGGAGATTTTTTTTAGGGGAGAGAAGAAACGAATTGCAAGAACTGCTGGACTACGCCCCCGAGTTTGGAGTCTGAGAAACTACCCCTGGAGTGGTCGTGTTGACGTGATAGAGAACTGAGTTTCAAGAAAAACCTTCGATTTTGACTGTTGTCTCCTGCTACAGGTGTAAATAACTTTATTTAACCAAGAATAGAACAAGTTGTTCTTTGTATATATAGGGCTGTAAAATAAAGAATTGTCTGGAAATTCTGCTTCGTTACTTGATCAGTCTAGATCAGGACATTACATTATCCTATAAAATAAATAATGTATTCTTTTTCGTTCAGATTTTAATAAAATATGGCTGTCTCGAAGCATATATTAAATGTTTGATAATTCAATTTTGTAATGATGATATTTCAATCCTTTAAGATCACTGTCATCTATTCTATTTTCACTATTATTTGAATTATGCATTATATTAATAATATAATTGCTTGTTTTTCAAACAGATAACAATAGTGTAAAAGAAATTCTAAGTACTTATTTATTTTCAACAGTAAGCCATACCTTTAAGGAAAAAAACGAACAATTTCAAAGATTCAAAGAAACTGTTTCTTTTCTAATGTAAAGATTATGTTCAAAGGCATTCTTTGGAAATACCATTTATTGAATTATAATGCATATTGATTGTTGAAGACAAATGGACTGAAGCTAAGCAATTCCAATCAGCAGGTGTATGTCGACAATGAAAGATATAAAGATGCTGATACTCGAATTTTATCACCTGCTATCCAGCAGGTGATAAAACATCAAGGGAGAATTTCATGAGGCTCAGGAGTTAGAAGTAAAATCTTGCACTTAGAGTGCTCATAAACATATTTCGAATAGTGGTTAATATGGTATGCTGACAGCTGAGAGGGGAAAAACATTATAAAGAACACTAAATCAATTATTAAACCTTTTTAGAACAATCAAAATTTGCTCTAGCCATTGAGTTGCGAGTCGCCGACCAATTGCACACATATAAACATAGTCACCATAACCTATTCCTGACTCCAGAAACTTGTTAGTTTCAGTTTGTAAAGATATTGTTACAAACCAGTAAAGTTGCTTCCCAGCACGATTAGTTCTATCACAGGAAAGATTGATTTACAATCATCTGTATTGGATGCTGCTCGGGTGCCGAGCCAGTAACCCCAGAGCCTGGCGACGAATTTGGCGACAAAATGGATAATGCTGGAAACTTCCGATAATTTTAACAATCCATCCAATAGGAACTGAGATACACCTGATTAGCCCAGAAGGTTCTAATACCTGCCTCCCGGGAACTATAAAAGGACGGTAGTCTCAAGCTGCAATGAACCAGAAGCGGAATCGCAGTTGGAAACGTAGGCGGAGTCATAGACAAGTAATGAATCTTCGAGAGGATATCGAAAAAACGGCGGAGTGCCAGCATTGTGTGGAGCTCAAGCTATTGCTAAACAGAGCTGTGTGCCGAGTCCTGTTGTTCATTGTGGAAGCAGCATCAAATCCTGTGGGGAGTAGCCAGTCTTGTGATAGTGAGTGAGAATTTCAGCCGTTTGGAGAAATCGTAGATCGAAGCTCCGAGGATCCCCTCTCCTGCTGGATTATGTCTGACTGCTTTGTGTGCTGTGTTCGATTATTACTTGTGGACTATTGTCTATCGTAGTGTGCTGTCCTGTGTGCATGTATCGGCTGTATATAGTTGTCGTATTTGTATTCGTCTTCTGTGTATTAGTGTCTTCGTGTTCAATAAACATCTTCGTTGTTTTCTATTGAAGCCTGCTGATTGCTTTCACACCATATACTCACTACAAGCGAATATGTATATGTGAAAGAAAAGAACCCACAGCCTTCAAAAGGAGGTAAGCTAAAATAACTCAAGTAATTCTTTTTTTATAACCACAAAGCTTGAGATTGAAAGCCGTTATATCACCACAATGGGGCATTGAGCAGTTTTTTACAGAGGATAAGTTCATGTTAAATAGAGAAGGAATGATAAAAAGGTTTAAGAGGGACAAGAAAGGTTTAATGGAGATCACTCTTGATTACCTGGTACCCAAGGACAGGAGCATATGTATCGATTTATCATCTTGCAATTCGATATATAATTTTTTTGAATATGAGGGAATTGAAAAAGTAAACAACATTTTCAAAATGAACAAACCTAAAAATAAGACACAAGATTTTCAAAATACAGAAAGAAACAGATCATAATTGAAAAATGATTGGAAAATGAGAACAAGAAACAAAACAAAAATTTTATAGAATTAAAAAAAATGCAGAAAATAAAATACGATTTTCATACGAAAATATTAAAGCACAATATTAACTATGACTTTCTTTAGGGCGAAGAGATGCGTCATTGAAAAAGATGCAAAGTAGTTGCAATATAATTGAAATATCGTTAATTAATTTTGAACGTCTTATAAACACAAAGTATGGCAAACGAATAATCCCTGTTTGATAATCCGTCAAGGGTTGTTACATGAATATAAGACGATAAAAGGCAAAAATTTCATCGAAATATGCCCTCTGTTACGCATCTATATTTTTATTTATAATATAATATTAAATATGTGTATGTGTGCGCGTCCAGATAAATCATATTTATAGCCTTGAAATTTGCACTCAAGTAAAGATTTATTGCACTTCGAAGTGGGTATTTTAAAATTTAATGTAGAATTTTTTTGTAGTATTATGTTGTTTGTTTTGTATGATCGTTTGCTTGCACTTATTTGCTCGTAGCATCGTTTCTGATGATTGTAGAAAAAGTGTGTGTGTGGGGGGGGAGGGAACTCCACGGCTCATTTAGTGAATTTGATTTTTCAAAAGCTTCATAAGAAATTTGATATCTCGAAATAGATGCTTATTTGTACTTGGATTTTTTTTTTTAAATTTTGCATCTGACTTAAATAAAAACTTTCGTAACTGAAGATTTTGCTTTAAAATGTACTTAAAAATATATTGGAAAAGTTATTTAAATTCGTGAAAAAAATGATATGGAGATAAAAATTTTTATCTGTAAAAATATAATAAGAATAATAATTATTACTATTTGAATTCTAAAGCAGTGGAAAAGGATTTTTTGTGATATGCTGAGCAGTAGTTAAGGAAAAAATGTTACAATATTTATTAATTTTTAATTAAAAATCTAATTCATTCTTCCTTTTTTTAGACCAGACAAATCAAATTTGGTAACATTTGATCAAATAGTCTACCCTATAAAGTTTAAAAGAATTTTTTCATCTTACATATCGCGGTATAACAGCCTGTTGACATTATCATGTTAAAATCTAAAAGGGTGCCTCATTTATCTTTAGACATAATTTTGAAATGTGTGGTACATACAAAAATATTGTCTGCTGAAACTGCGAACTCAATGAACATTTTAAAATCAAAAACGCTTATCTATTTGATACTGGTAAAGTTAAAATTCTTCCAACAGAAATGACCCATTACATTTCCTTCCCTAATTCCTGCCATGGAAACTTGACACATAAATAGGATTATGGTGACACTGTATCAACATGATTGCGTCATGCATACAAAACTGATACAGATTAAGATTAATCGGATACTTAACATTAGTTTTTATTCTCTATTGATACCGATTTGTAATTTCCTCAACCTCATTCATTTTTCATCAGATAATACTATATTAATCTGATATATAGAATTAGCACGATATAGTCTAGTTTGCTACTGTTTCGGCAACACTATTAGCATTCTTGATGTTCCTTTTTATCTGTACATATTTCATCACCAGCTATTACTGCTATTTAATTCATGTAACAGTGCTCATACCACTGAAGAGTCCCTGCCTTTGCCTTTATTAAAATATATCAAGAAAACCTTTCCTTTCCTTTTCTCACCCGCCCATCAATCACCATCACAACTTTTGGCATCAATACCTCTTCTGATGAAGTGAAATCCCAGCTTTAGAATTACAGCTACCATTCTGAGCGCAGGTGATACCCATCAAATACTCGCTTTCATTCTAACGGCAAAGAATCGGTTAATGACTGTATCAGGTAAAAATATCATATGTAATCGATTATCAGTATCAACTCAACCTACTACGGCAAAATCGACTATCAACCCAATCCTACAAATAAGTGGGGTCGAAGCAACTCTCTTTCGCGGAGCAAAATATAGATCAAATTGACGGAAAAGGGCAATATGTCTCAACAGACTTTATTTTCTCTCTCTCTCTTTCTAGAATATGCCATGCATTTGCTTCACGTGTATTGAAGTGTGAGAAAGATACATTCAATTGACGTTTAAAAATCCGCTCCCACCATTAACATGGGAGGCTGCATTTTTAGCCATTATTTGATGAGACTTAATTGGGCACTTCTTTGTATTTTGACGTTTTTTCCCTGATACAGAAAGAACCATTTTTATATATGTATATATATTTTCCTGGTCTCCTGTTTCCTAAAATCTGAATCACACATTTCCCTCATGGCATATAGACCTTACTTACGGAAATATGTGTTTTATTTCCATGAAAATGATTCATCTTCATTTCTGATTGAAAAAAGAACTTAATTGTTCCTTATAGTCTACTAAGTAATGTATTTTATGATTGGAAATTAGTTATGAGGTGTAGTCCGCAATATTTTTTATTCAATGATGTTGCTAATCATTAAAGAAATTAATAAAATTCGAAGAACTTTTTTTAAAATCCTAGAGTATGTTTAACGTTTTATTAAGACTGTCGCATGTTCCTGGACAAAATATATGCCCTTTTTAATAATTCTAACAGATTGGCGTACTGTTTGTAAACTGCGATATGAAAGATAATTTTTTTTTTCAAAACTGCTCTACAGGATACATTGTTAAATTTAGAGCTAAAATTTAAAATTTTCCTAAAATTCAATTTAAAGATCTGATAATTATTTGGCTTTTTGAGAAATAAATGCTCATTAAGAAAACGATTTTCAGAATTTTAGATTTTTTATTACAATTTAATCAGTAACTTAGAACATATTATTGCAAAAAAATAATTTTTTACATTATTTTAAAATTAAAAAAAATTATTTTTTCAGTAATTTTAATTTTTTTAATGTATTTTTAAAAATATTTTCAAGTATCTTTTATAACAACATTTTTCATTGTTTTAATTCCTAGATTTTTCTTATGAGTTTTGCAAGAATGTTAACTAAATTATTTGTACTCGCATGTTATTTAATTAAGAGTAAAGATTATACAAAAACAAACGAAGAAATCCTAAAACATTTTCATGCTATGATATTTCGGACTGAAAATATGACACTTTTAAAAAGTTTTTTTATCATTGTTTTTCCTCATAGTTTTACAGCAATATTATTTTATATTCAACTATAATTAATTACAATAGAAGGAAAAATATAATATTATTTTAATTTCTAATTACCTACTATTTTGTATTCCTATTTAATCAATCAAGTAGAATTTTTTCAATTTTTATCAGGTGTACATTGTTTTCAAAATTTATGTAAGTTTTTTATAGGAAAAAATTACTGCTTAGTTTGCAATATTAAAATACCATTAAAAAAATAATTTTTTGTAGATGGAATTTAAAAGACCCAAGAAAAGCAAATATTGAATTTCTTTTTTATTTACTAGTTTAGTCATATTAATGACCCTGAAATTTCCGGAATATTATCTTTTAAATTCATTTTTAATCTCATAAAATAAAGACAAAATGATTTTTAAAGGGGGGAAGCGCAACTGTTTTTACTCTCTGATGTACAAAAGAAAAGTACTGTAATTGTCAAAAAATATGACTTCGAAAGTAGGACGAATCTTCACTTTTCAGGGTTTTTTTAAGGCCGAAATATACATTTTTAGAATTACGTATCTCTGTCTATGGAAACGATAATTCTAAAATGCTTTAAGCTAGATGGATGATGTTTAATATGTTGTTTTTATGGTAAATTTGTAGATTTTTGTTAAATTTCGAGAAAAATCCATTCATTGGAAGTTTGTCTGTCTGTCCGTGTACAGGTGAATGTAATGATTGCAAAACTAATAGACAAACTTTGATGTACGGTTTTAGCATCCTCAGAAAATTGTGAATCGAATCTATCTTTTGAGTTGACCGTCTGTCGGTCAATGCATTCGCATATATGTTAGTGCAATAATTCAAAAACACAATAACTTCGATAAATGTAGTTTGATATATTTTCTTACTTCTAAACTTTTAGTTTTTTCCAATTTTAGTTCCAATTTCTTGACTAGAAGGCTTTCAAAATGATACTTTCTCACACCCAAAATGCTCATGAGTACGACACTGAAAACAAAAATCTGAGAAAATGTGACATTCACGCCTTATCTTTTCATTTTTATACGAAACTTGAATAAAAGACTCCTAATAACATTTTAAAAATCCATTATTTTTATTTTAATAGAGTCAATTTATGCCATGATCAGATGATAAACATAATTTCTTAGGTCATCTATCATTCTATTGTATGTTGTCTTACAGTGTTCTGAACGTCATAGCATTTTTTCTTCTAAAATATCCACAATATATTTCTAAAAGAAATTGATATGGCAAGTATAACATATATTATGAATATGTGATGACCAATTGACTGTATTTTTGATGATGAAATGATTTAAGATTCTTTATACCATTCGCTAAAAGCACAAAATTTGTTTAGATGCTAATCAATACACTAGTTACTTCTTTCATGGCTATTAAATTACTAGGCACTATGTATAATTTTGTACAAGGTTAATACTGCATTCATCACTTTTATGAGATTGTTAACAAAATCCGCACTACGTTGTCCATGATATTATGAATGTTATCAAAATCAAAACAGCTAAAAATTATGCTAATATAATGGTGTGTGATACGTATTATTTGTTATCATACGGTCTACCTTGCAACATTTTGTTACTTTATTCTTCTACCATGTATTTTTTTTTCCATTGTGCCGAGCCGCAATTTACAAATAGCATACCAGATTACAAAGATCTCCCTGTTAAAATATTATAATCTTCTTCAGTTAAGTTTCCGACCACTATAGATAAAAGAATTAGCTGCAATGTTATGACAGCAGTAAAAAGGTTTTTAATAAAACTGAATTTAATTTTTTATTGCCATTGCAATTGAAGCTGATATTAGAGGGAAAATCTTGTAGTATATCTTCATGCCTAGTTAAATAACTCTAAATATGATTTAGTTTTATAAAACAGAATTTAACTTTTGAAGCACCAGTAATAAATATTCTGCGTAATTAACTTCTATATGCAAAATTGCTTAACTTAATAACATTATTTATATATACTTGAATCGCACAGAAACACGTTTAGATTTTGATACGCAAGGTTAGATTAAATTTCGAAGGAAACCTTAAATAATGCAAGCTTTGAGGTATCCTTTCAAAACCAGATATTTTCCCATTCGTTTTAGTATAATCTATACTACTATTATAAATGTAAAAGTTTGGATGGATGGATGTTTGTTAGTCAATCACACCAGAACGGCTGAACAGAATTGGATGAAATTTAGAACAAAGATTATAGTCTGGAATTGGACATAGGACTATTTATGCTAGTTAATTGAGTGGTTAATTTTTTATTAATTAAAAACTAACTTTCCCGTCAAAGGTCTTCATTTCCCCACCGCCAAATGAGTAGGGTTTTAGTTATTTTTCTTTCCCACGCTAAAGAGGTTAGGCTTAATATGTTTTCGATCAATTATTTCAAATGATTCTGTTCATTTTCTTAGTGTTTGATGCATTGACAATTAAAAATTGTTAATTAATCGATCTTTCGGATTCATTCTGAAGTACTTTTAAATTAAAATAAAACAGAATAAAGGAAATAAAAAATTTCTAATCTGAATTGCGTTACCCTAACTGCAAGAACTCCTTTTCTGCAATTTTATGGCTATCTGCTTAAAATTTGCATTGTTGCTTAAGTTTTGCACACCAGTGTATAAATATGTATATACATATGACAGAATTACAATATTAAGTGGCAAAATAGAGCTTGACGACCATTTGACGATGGATTTAGCGACTTTGGCGATCAAATAGAAATTATTCGACAAATTTAACTAAATTAACTGTATTATCATCAAGTGTCATGCACTACAAGTTTTAAAAAATGTATTTGAACTTGAGTGGATGAATAAAAAGTGTTTTATTAATGATTGAAAATTTGAACAAGATATATATAGAGTGTGAGCTAATAGTAGGAATTGAAAAAGACTTCACTTGATTTTAAAGAAATACGAAATTGAATTTGTATTTTGTTTTATTATATACTTTTAATAAATTTATTTATAGTTTTAAGTACATCGTTTTTTTTAGGTTAGTTGTAATTTTTAAAATTTGTTATTATTTGATACTTTTTCGAAATGCCCAGAAAACGCAAATCTAATCTTTTGAAGAGGAGTAATAAAGCTCGGGCTCTGAAAGTAGCTAGAAAACCTGTTTACAATTTTAGTGAGCACTTGCGGACTGTCAAAATCCTACAGCTGTGAAATACGAGAAGATTTCGTTTTGTAAGAAGATATCGTGCATAGGCTGGAGGGCACTCACAATGACCTAATCATTAACGGAGCTTTGGTATTGATTGAGGATAAAATGATTTCCATATCTGGAAAATATCTTGCTGATTTCCATATCCGGAAACTATCTAGCTGACCCACACAGCAGCGACGAGAAAATTATCAAGCGAAGTTGTGAAGGAGCTAAACTACGACACCGCGGAAGTGCAGTTTAATGAAATGACACTATGATTACTTACCAAGTAGCGTCAAGTCTACGAAACGATTCTGCACCGAGTAATAGTGGGAAGGAGGGATTCTTCTTTCTTGACGCACCAGAGGGTACGGGTAAGACGTTTGTTTGTACTGAATCTCTGCTAGCCCAACTCCGCAAGGACCGCAATATAGCTCTACCTGTAGCTTCCTCGGGCATTGCTGCAACTTGGCTTAACGGTTGTCGGACTGCACATTCCGTTTTCAAATTGCCGCTTAATCTTGCAAGCGAAGATAACCCAACAAGCAACACCACCAAAAACAGCGGCCGGGGAGTCCTTTTGCAGCAGTGCAAGTTAATAGTATCGAACGAGTAATGCAAGTTTTGAGGTATCCTTTCAAAACAAGATATTTTCCCATTCGTTTTAGTATAATATTAATAAAGAAGTTTTGTAAGTAAAAAAAAAAAAATATTTCGACAATTTTAAAACAGCAGAACATTTAATAGTAAATCATTTTCAAAGGAGTTGTTTTTATTAACTTTAATAATAATAATAAAAGGTTAATTTAAATTTAAAAAATTCTTTTAAACAACATGGTATAAAAATCCCAACAGATTTATATTACAATCTAAATATCCTAATACAAATTACCGGGATATTTGATTTGTGAGTTAATCAACCAACTGCAACAGTACATTCATCAGTAAATGAATTTGGGGTTATGAAGGGAAAAAAAGTCTCAAAATAATGTAGGGAAATTTGAAAGATTCTTGATTTTAATTTTAACAGATTCGTGTATATGCAATACATATGAAAGCACGAATAAAATCACATAAAAATATCATAAGGGGGAAAAAATGCTAAATTACGAAGCTCCATGGCAACTGCGGATTAATAATAAGGGTTCGGTTATGTACTCGTTCAACACGGGCCATAGAAGAGGTATCGATATGAGTTATAACGATAAAAACTAGAATCTAAGAGTTCCTCATAAAATTCTTCTTGTATATCATACCACTTCATAAAGATATCAAAAAATTACAAGTTATTGCTTTCAGAAAAGAAGCATCACAACATCTCAAGCCATTGAGACAACCATGGAGAGAATTGATTGATCAATTCATCATCGATGCTAAATTTGATGAAAGTCTAACCTGGTTGGTTCTCTCTCGCTTTTTTTAAAAATTTTGTGCGATATTTCTTAGGATTGTGAATAGGGCCTATAATTTATTCAAAATTGATAAAAATCTACAACTTTGGAGTTAAGATTCCATAACGAATTTGATATATGTAATTTGTTGCATTTTGAATCATCGCGTTCACTTATATACCGACATATCTGTGCAATTGTGGTTCGAACTCGCAACGTTATGGTTCAAAGCCGAGTAACAAGACAACTAGACAAAAGTGTGCACTCATGTCCGGAAGTTGTTATTTGGCTTATGAAGTTACCACCACAGATCCTTTGCAAAATATGGTCCAGGCTTTGGTACAGATCAACAATTGTGGCGATAAAACAATATGTAAATTTCTTCGAGCCAATTCATTTTATTTTTGAGTTATTATATTCACATACAAACGTACGGGTAGGCATAAAGACACCCCCTCCCAAAATAAAAGATGAATTTTGTTCAAAACTTAGTAGAACTCGAAACTTTTGATTTAATGGCCACATACATCATTCGTCTACCTCTTGTTTCTTTTTGAATTTTCGAATAAACAGATAAATCGAAATGATTAACCCCCTCCCCCCGCTTCAAGGATAAGAAAAAAAACAAAGAAAAAAAAACTGGAAATTCATCAAAATTTAGAAAAAAATTTTGACGATTGCAAAACTTTGTTGCCATACTTCGTATATTAGAACATGGAGGAAAAAAAAGAGAGAGGTGGGCCAAATAAATAATGATATTAAAATTAGAAATCTTATTTCTAAAAACAAAGTTAACATGCTTTGAGGTAAGAGCCCAAAATTTTTGAGCATGGCACTGCTGTAATTTTAAACAGCTTAAGATGCAATTTATGCTATCAACATTTCAAATTGCTAACATAAATAAGTTCTGGTAGATAAAAAACATTTTAGTTAACTTAAACTATTTAAAATTAGCCGATTAGGCAATTAGCTTGTTCTCTCAATATACTGGCTTTCTTGGCTATTAAAGTATTATGAAATATAATTAATATTGAAAATTCCACTTTGTCATTTGATTATGACTAAAAACATGAATTCGATGGTATCGACTTACTACAATTAATTACTGCTGGCGTGAATCAAAAAGTGAAAAGATAAAGAAATAAAAGTAAAAAAGAAAATCATATTTTGGAAAGAAAGAAAGGAGAAAGAAATCCCAAAGAAAGAAATTCTTTTAATTTTAATACTGAAATCAAAGAAGTGTTTAAATAGTTTTAATGAAAAAAATAAAATGAATTTAAATTTCATAAAAAAATGGAAAAAAAATTGTTTTAAATAAAATAATTTATTACAATTATTGAAATGAAATTGTATGCAGACAAAATTGTTATCATTAAAAAAGTCATTTTTTGAGTTTCAAAAATTGTCAAAATTATTTTTCTGAAATAATATTTTTAGAACATATAGCTGAAAGGCATAAAAAAAGTTGCTTAACTTATATTTTAATTAATTTTTGGGCTACGAAAAATTGACAGTAAGCTTCTTGTCTTGAAAAGCAAGGGTGTCAAACAGGGTAAGTCAAAAATTGTAGGTTTGTATGATGAAATACAAACAAATGAACACACACACGCACATATTATACAAGGGAGACCATTGTACATAAGGTCTTCATTTTTAAAATGAATATTTAGTTTTTAGTTCTATTACTGAGTTGCATGAGTGGCAATACTAATTGCTAATTTGCCAGGAAATTAGCAAGTAAAAAATTGGGGAAGTTAAAAGTGAAAAAAAGCTTTTAGGTAGTCTGAAGTAAAACTCTGCAACTCATGTCTTCTATCGTTTTACAATGGTAAATCGAACCATTTTCTTTGAATTCCAGAGCATAATTTTATTAAGTATTAATTAAACTATTAGATAAGTCCTTTCTCCATTAGGGATTTTCAGTGGAAAGCTTTTTGTATGAAATTATAAAATCTTCTATCTAAGGCAACATAATTCCCTTGTACCTAGTATCATGAACCTATGTACAACAGCAATGATATTCTTCTTGTTATTTTTTTTTCAAGTTTTATCATAACAGAGGAAACGATTTTTGAATTAATCGATTTTTTTTTCTAAACCATTTTGAACTAATTTTTCTTGATGAATGTTTTTTTTTTAAATTTTTATATTCATATGGGTGTATACATTGCTTAGGGACATTCAATGGCTTGACAAAAAAATATACATTTGCTATTATTGTTTTTGTAGACAATTTATTTAAATAATATGAGGATTTTTTTAGAAAAAAAAATCGAATATATAAAAATCTCATGTCACGGTGTTTGTGCTCGTACTTCTTCGAAACGGCTCGACCGATTTTCATGAAATTTTTTATGTGTATTTGGTAGGTATGAGAATAGGTCGTAAAGTATATTTCATAACGCTAGATAATTAGGGTGTTCCTATCCACGTTCACCATACGCTGAGGAGATCAACGCTTGCTTGAAATCATCGCCACTGTGACGTAACGTTAAAAAAGGCGTTAAAAATAAACAAGCGCATCCAAATGCTACAAGATCCATCTGCTGATACATTCTCGGACCAACTGTTAGATATCGGCGATGGAAAAGTTGTTGTCTAATAAAATATTGGAAGCATAAAATTGCCCACTAATTTCAGCACTATCGTTGATTCGCAAAATGCTCTCATTGACCGCATATTTCCCGATGTACGCACATAATGCCTTAATCATGTATAGCTGGCAGAAAGAGCCATTTTGTCAGCAAAAAATGTGGAAGTCGACGATTTAAACTTCAAGATACAGCAGTCGTTGCCAGGCGCCTTGGTATCATACAAATTGATCGATACAGTTTACGATGCTAACGAAGATGTAAATTATCCAACAGAGTTTTTGAACTCACTGGATTTGCCAGGCATGTCACCACACCTTCTACGACTGAAAGTTGGATCTCCGGTTATCTTACTTCGGAATTTGAACCCACCATGGCTATGCAATTACACGCAATTGGTCATTAAAAAATTGATGACAAACATAATCGAAGCCGCCATTTTGAATGATAAATTCCGAGCCGAAAATGTTTTGCTGCCACGAATTCCAATGATTCTCACAGACGTGCCAATCGAATTCAAATTCAACTTCCTATTAGATTCGCATTCGCAGTGACAATCAATAAGTCGCACGGCCAAACGATGTCTGTTTGCGGCTTAGATTTGGACACGTTTTTCACACGTGACATATTCTCGCGTGGGCAAACCTATCGAGCTTATTTATGTTGGCTAAAGACGGACTGAGAAAACATATCGTACACTCAATTGCTCTTCGAAATGAATAGTGTTTTTCTTTATTCCATTTTTATACTTTTTTTCACTTTACGTTTAACTTAAGAGATCAAACAATGTATACGTTCGTTACGTTAATGAAATACGTTGTATTGAGAAAATGAATGGTTGGTGTTTTTTAGTTTTTATCGGCGATCATCGTCTACATTGCTCCATTCCTCTTTCTGTCATAGATCCCATCCCCACACACTTACAATGCATTCGTTAACAACCAAAATATTCAATAGAAATAATTTATAAGGCAGAACAACGTTTGCCGGGTCAGCTAGTTCTTTAATATTTTTTAAAAGCAAAAATATAATTTTAAATAAGGATCCTATCGGATTTCAATCAAATTTCCAGTCTTTATATCACTCTTTTATATCGCGAATTCTTAATTTATCAACGCGCTTCTAATTACACATTCATAATTATATATTTAGATGCCTAGCAATTTTGATGGAATAAAATCAAAACCTAATACAAATAGTGAACTGCGGTTGCAGAACGAGTTTTGAAAGATCAAATTCCAGTTTGAGATGAAGCACGACAATATGGAATAAACAAAATAAAATTGCATTGATTTTTGTTGGAAATTTGTTGTTCTAAAAATGCAGAATTTAATTGAAGATATTCTAACCCACGTACGATGGTAGTCTCTAAAAGCAAAGAGAATGCCCTTTTTTTGTATTTTGTTGCTGCCTTGTTGTGGAGGTGGTTGAATACCAAGGAAATGTAGAATCCTCAATTTACTCCAGAAAAGAAAGAATTATTAATGACAAGACTATTGTCTTCTATTGTCGTTCGTTTGAAAAAAAAAAATGGAAAAGAAGTGGAATGAAAAAAAAAGCATAAATGGAATGGAAAAAAAAAAAAAAAAAAGAAATTCCATATTGAGGCAACCGAAGAATTATACAACAACGAGGGTAAATTTAATGAATAATATATTTTTATATCAAGTAGCATTTACATTTTCATAAAAATACTAATTTTTGATTACTTCTGCTTCTACCGAAGCTATTGCGAATATGAAAGGAAATATAAAGTTATTTCTTGACTATTAAGTATCTTTAACCTCCTAATTAAACAACATATCGTTTGGGTAATATTTTCTTTATTTCAATCCTTATAAAAATTTCAATATACTAGCCTTTTCTGTTTACAAGATATTGCATTGGTGCTGTTTGTATTTTTTATGGGGGGGGGGTATTAATCTTTCCATGTCCTTCACAATCCACATATGAAATTTGGTTGCATTCTATTTTTTAATTTTAGGTGCAGATCCATCCAAACAGAGAAAGTTATTTTATGGGCCGCTTGTATTTCTAATTGGAGAAACACTCTAAATTATATAAAGAATTATAGTTCATATTGTTTGAATCGAAAATATACTGCTGAAAAAAGTGCAAAGTCTAAATTTGTACACATACTTCTAATCTATTATGCATACTTCATAAAATATTCTTCCAACATTTTAATTTGTTTTAGACCAATTAATGGATATGTCGAAGAGCTGGGCTATTAAGTGATAGATCTTCTTTCAGATCCCACTGTAATGGTCTAAAATTGTTTAATATAGAAACATTAAAAATCCATAACTTGCTCAGTTTTTTAGGTGCAGATATTATGAACTTTTTCCAGCTAAAATGTTAATGGTCCAAAAATATTAAATTAAGTAGGATTTAGCGGACCAGACGGCTATAAAAATAGAAATTGTAATTTTTTTCAGAAGTATATTTATTATATATACTTTCAATTGATTGAACTTTTATCATACAATTTTTTAGACCTCTTGTAATATTTAAAATTCTTTAAAGAGGAATTTTTTCAATAATGTGATCAAAAAAATATTTAATTCACAAAAACGACCAATTTTTCATCCCTGTTGATGCCAAAAGTAAATATATTGCAGGCATTTTCTTTTTAAATATTTCAATTAGAAAATAAATGGATAGAGTCATTCATTTATATTGATAAAATTATCTATACATAAAATTTTATTTTTGAATTTGTACACTTTAATTATGAGTCCTTCTTCACAGGTTCATCTTCATCACTAGATGAGTCATCACTCGAACTTTCACTGGATGAAGTGTCACTATCACTGTTTGTCTCCTCCCCCACATTAGATGCACTTTGAAGCACAGCATTTACAAGAGGTCTGTAAGAAAACAAATTATAATCTTTTGGGAGATAAATATTATTTCAGAACTAGTAATTAACAACTGATCTGCATCAGATATTGAATTCTAAATTATTCACAGAATTGAAAGGGCAGAAAATATATAAATTGATGCTTATTTACATTAAGGTGACTAAACATATAATAAATTTTTGTCATTCCCCCCCCCCCCAGAGTTAATTAATCACAACTTTAAAAAAAGGTGCTTAAGTTTTTAACAACCATGGTAATTTTAATCATTCCTATCATTATTTAATAGGAAAGTAAAGAAACAATTGTGTACATTAATATATGTTTATAGGTTGATATATTATTTATAACGTGCCAAGCATGTTGAAAACATACACTTTTAATATGTTCTGTTGGGCAGATCATTGGAACTTAAGTTACCAAATTCGGCATGTAATTTTTTTCTTGGATAATGCATTTTTTCAGACCTTTATATAAAATTTTTAAAATCTTTTTTCAATAACTTCAGAGCACATTAATACAAACAAACAAACAAAACACCACCAATTAAAAAAAAAATTAACAACATTTATTATTTTAGTAACAGCATTGACAGCCAGGTGGGTTGTAATAATAGTAAATATATTTATAGTGCATGTTATTACTGCTATATTATCAATGAAGAATTGTTCAAATATTATTATTATCAACAGTTTACAATTTTGGTAGAAAAACATCTTATTCAAAATCCTCAATAATACATGGTAAACTCTGAGCAAAAATAAAATTAAAACCTGAAAATCAATTACATTAGTCTTCATTCAGTTGACATATTAGAAAAATTCTGCACCTTAACAATTTTTTTTCTTTTCTTAATTGAAGACAAAGAAGTTAAAACTTAGTCAGTTAACTTTTTGAGTGATCTGTAAAGCCAAAACTCAATTTGGTTTAAAGTGGTTATAGAATAGATGTTGCTTATTATTCAAGTTTCAATGCTATAAAAGGTTATACAATATCAGAATAACTTGTTACCTAGAAAGATATGGACAAAATTATATGGTACAGTTCTGCAGCATAATCTAACTGAAAATTAGAAGAGATTCAAACCCGATTAATATTATTTAACAATTACGATGAGCAATCAAAACAATAGAAAGTATTGTGGTAAAATATTCTGAAAATTTCAGAAACTAATTATACAGAGATATAATTGATACTAATGAAAAACCTCGCATTTAAAAATGTGATAATGTGCCCCACAATCATTAAAGAAATTCTTAAAAATCTTTTCTTAGTGAGTACCTACTATCAAGGAGATAACTATATATCAAATCCAATAATCTTCGTGGTAGACAAAGTGGAATATCTTTTCATTATGTACGTCATAATTTACATATGTCAGCCAATAATTATTGTGTGTATCCAGCTGAAAATGATTTTCCTGAATACAGGAAATCAATTTTGACAAAATTATTTCTTTTATTCAGGAAGGCCAGTACCTAAAGAAAGCTCTTGTAAAGCAATTGAATAAAGACCTTAGAAGACTATTCATTAATACATATGACAGATTTTTAAAGTTAACAAAGAATCTGTTTAGGTCCTCATTCTGCTGGATAAAGATAGAGCCAAGTCTTCAGATAATTGAGGATGAGAAAGTTATTTATGACAACCCAAACACAAGATATATTTTAAGAAATGCTAGGTGATGTTCTATTCAGGGCATTAATGTGGTGACTGGATGTAAAAGAATAGTCCCAATGTAGTTTGTGTATGTATGTCATAAGAGGTGCACTCAGTGTCTGGGGGTTATAGCCAGACACCTAATCCCTGGTGAATTTATCAGGGGCCGAGTACTTCAGGTTAGACTAACAATTTCTCCCCGAAAAATTTCTTGTTACAAAATCCAAAAAGGAAATACCTAGCCATCTTATGAACATTCCATGCTATTTCCATTCACATATTTTAGTAGGGGACCTACATTCCTTTTTGATACCATCATTTGGTACATGAAAAAGGTCAGCCCATCTTAAGTTTTTGGAAATCAAAACTTCATGTCTTCTTCCAAGCTGTCAATCTATCTTAAATGTATTAAAACGACAAATTGGAAAACCTTAATCCAAAACAGAATGGCATGGAATTCTGGGGAAGACCAGATATCCTCTGGGGCTGTTACAACAGTGAAAAAGATCAAGGAAGCCAGGATTTGAGAGAAACGTTTTTGGCCATTACAAATAGTAAAAGGTGAAATCTATAGTGTGAATAATATGAACTAAATCAAAGAAATAGAGTAAATGGTTACATAATTATTATTAACTTAAAAGTATTAACATATACCTAGTTATGTTTAATTCTTTTTCAAAATATTCAAAAATCATTACAAACCTTTGTTTTGCCGGAAGCTTTTCTTGTTCAAACATTTCACTGGCTAGCTTTTCAACATCATTCTTAAAATCAGGATATGAACTATTCACTGCATATTTTATACAATACTGAAAACATATAAGATCATTTTTTTTATATGTTTAAAGATAATTCCATAATAGTTATTCACTTTAAGCATCAATATATAATTTTCATGAATACCAAAATGCACAAAGAAAATTAAATTAGAACTCACCAAAAGCTTATTATAGTCTTCATTTTTCAAGCACAGTTCACAGAACTTAAGAAGATATTTACTTCTGAAAAAGTAAGTAATATGCACAATAAACATGTTAATTTATTGTCAGAAAAACATACCTCTTCAAATGAGATTTTAAAAATTTATTTATAACAACACAAAATACAGCAAAACTTAAGTTGAAAACATTCAAAATAATAATTTCACCAACACATAATTCAGTACAATATACACCAAGTATATATTTTTGAATTTCGATAAGTAATAATTTTTAAAACATGAATTAATATATATACTTTAAATGAACAATTTCACAATAAATTATTTAGCTTTAGAATTAATATTTATTTCTGCATCCACCCTTTGCACAAATCGAGCTTTTTATTATAATCCTGATTTCTACTTAACCTTTTACAAGAAGAAATGATGCAACTCCACTCATATGAATGGAAAATGGCAGAGACTAAGTCAAATGCACATGCGTACTAAGGATAAATGTTGTCAAGGAAGCAAATTGGCTAAAGATGCTCATTAACCAAATAAAATCCCTTTTTTAATTGTAAGAATATTAAGACAAAATTACTTTCTAGAATGACGAGTACTGGTATCTATTGAAAAGATTTATCATTTCTAACACTACACTAAAAAAAAAATAAAAAAATCAGATAGGTTGTTACCATTAAAATACAAACATTTTCAAAGTAAATTAAACCTCAAATATTAATGGAAATTATATTGTGAAGCAGAGGTGAACTATGGCAAATGCAGCCATTATCTAATTTTTCACCCATTATAATTAGAGAAAGTCAAAAAGCATAAAAATGGAAAAATATAATTAGTATATGGAAAGAAAAAGAGAATCATGTAAAACATTTATTATTGAAATCCATTAAAATCTATGTAAATTAAATAAAAACTTAAAATTATTATTATATATATACTTTCCTTCATGAAATAATTTCATAAGACAACTTACTCTGGATATCCTATAATGTTGTATTCTTCATCTTTCAGTTTCTTTATTACAGCCCTTCACATAAAAGAAGATACAAATTACGCATGCTGAATAGATTCATTTTCAAATGATAAAGAACAAATCATTACCAAATAATAAATTTATGTTTCAAATATATTTTTTCCCCATTATTCATGCATTAAGCATTTAAAATATTTAAACTTTCCAGAAAAGAAAGCAATAGCAATTATAAGTATGTAAATTTTTTGATCCAGTGAGACTAAACCTTGTTTTTGATGTAATTTAAATAACTGGATGAAATACAAAATAAAAAATTCTACACTGCAATATTGTGTAAAACTGTAGGCAAAGAAAAAGGGGGAAAAATGACTATTAAATGCTAGAGTGCATATTTTAATTAAACAATTATGGAAACCAAATTGCTGAATAGCATTGTTTTCTTTTAAAAATAAGAATATGCTCACCAAGACTTTTCTAAACTATCTCCATTCATGAAAGTTTTCAAAAAATTTCCAAGAAGGACACCAGTCCAGCTGAAAAGAAAAAAAAATTCTATAACTTCCCAACATTCTAAATTACAATATGCAAAATTTAAAGTAATTTGAAGATTTATCAATTATACAAGAATAATTATTTATTGAATGACTTACAAAGACAAAGCAAAGATCTTTTATAATTAATTTCCTTTTAAAAAAATGTAGCAACAATTTACGTGAAGGAGGCAAATATTATAATCAATGCAATAATTAAACTTTTCATGTTATTACACTTACTCAAAAGGCAGTCTTCTTCTACCTTCAGATCTTTGATTTAATTTTTCAAAAATGTTCCAAACCATGTTTACTAAATCTTCTTGAACCTAAGAAGAAAATAAAAAGTTACCAATTTGCTATCTGTTAAATATATATTATTAACGTCTGGTTTATAATATAGGTAACAAACAATTGGCAAAAAAAAAAAAAAAAAAAAAAACAGAAAAATTTGAATGTTATAATAAAAATTATAGTTTATAAAAAAATATCGAATAGATTTATAACGAATTTCAATTAGTGAAAATACACTCAATTTCATGAAAACATTACAGTAAAATTATCATGTTGACTTCATCATAATGATATTAACCTAACCAACAAGGAAAAATACAAATCAGATGCAATTACATCACCAGTACTAATCAATTAATGAACGTAAACAAAATCAGTTATGTAGTTTGTTATAATCTCAATCCTTATTCAATATTACTTATAAATCAGCAATTAAACTTGGAAAAAATTGGCATTTAAAGCTTTATTTGAATAGTTCTCTTTGACAGATGGTTTTTGATTGAAAAGATATTAGTATTGGATAATATAATATCAGATAAGATTTAAATGATCCTAGTTCATTTTAATTATATAGGTTATATGAGACTACCTATAAATATGTTTTTAATGTTTTGTAATGAAATGCAATGTTGTACATATAAACTGTATTGATTAAATAAACTGTAACTGTAATGGATTTCAAGGACCTAACATTACAGATTAGATTGGAAAATTACTAGAAAATATAAAACCATGTTACATATACATATATATAATAAGTAAATTATATTATATAAAATGGTTAGAAAATAAATCACTATTATAAATAAATTTAGTTGCAACATAAAAATTAAAATGAAAAAAAAATCTTACAGCAAATTTGTAGTGAATTTATTGTAGTAGATGCAAGCTGCAGTTATAGAATTTTGAGGAAAAACTTTTATGGTGAGATGCAAAAGATTGGGTAGTTATCAGCAGTTAAATAAAAAATAAAAGTTCCTGAATTTCAAGCAGAGCAATAAAATTACAATGGGTGTAGAAATACTATTATGAAATATATATATCAGAATAATAAAATCATACTATAAAGCAACATGTGACTCTTTGGGTATCTTATATCAATGACTGATTAAAATCATTTTGAGACATTTTAAAGTCATACCTTTTCTTCATGTTTCATGCAACCTGCAGCATCCATAAGGGTAGACAAGATGTTTTCTCTCTCATTTTGTTCAAAAAATAAAACATCTGAAAAAGAAATTACAATTTGTATGCATGGATTATACTAAGAATATCAGAAATAACATGTTGAACCTGTCATCTCTTAAAGGGCATTTATTATTTAAAAATGTAATCTATGTATAATTCTGTAAAATAACAATGATTCACACAAATTTCAACTGCTTATAAGAAAGAAAATAGAATATATATATATATAATATAAGCTTTATCAGATGCCAACTTTTTATATGTGGTTCTCATTAGGTTATAGCTGATTTGGGTAAATATATGAAACATTTTCAGTATTATAAGAATAACATCTGTGTTAGAATTTTTTAAAGGAGTATTATAAATATAAGAGTTTCAAATAATTATTATTTATTAGTTTTTAAAGTCTGATATTTTTTGAAATGGTCTCCAGCATGAAATGGTTTTTTATTGCATGTTTCAAAGAAGTATATATAATGTTGTTTTTCTTCTGCCAGACAATACAAGATTAGAACATACTAAGTAGTCATTATGTTTTCCTTTAGCATCAAATTGCAAAATGTGCAATTTCCCATCTAATCTCTTCTCTCTGACTGCTGATGACAATTCATAATGCACAATTTCACTTTCATACAAATTTCCACTTAGTAATAAATATTTTCTGAATGAAATTTATATAAGATTTTATGATGTTATTGCTAGTCTCATCACTAAAATCAAAATAACTTTGAGAATTATTTTCAAAACATTCACTAACATTATAAATATTAAAATTTTATTTATTTTGGAGCCCAATGTATTGAAAGTTGAGCACAAAATGTAGTGCTACTGTACTAGAAGAGTCAACTGTTCAGTGCTGATGCTTAACTGACAGGGCAATAGACATTGGATAGAGGTCCATCATGTGACAGGTTCCATCCATGTGACATACAGTCACAACAACAAAGCACTGTTGTCACCTGAATAGGTGACTTATGACCATGAAGGATTAAAAAAATATTTTGAAAGGAATCTGATAGAACAAAGATAAGGTAAGGAGAGGGAAAGTTTTATGATCAGAAGTAGAGAAAAAATATTTCTATAATGAGTGACAAAATCTAATTGTATTTCCATTATAAAAAAATGATAAAACTTTTGTATCCATTAATTACTAAAGCATTTCAGGACAATAATTCTTGGAAAGCAACCACTTTTGCAAATACAAATGTAAACTATCTAATCATTGTGCAGTTTCCTGATAAAAAAATCTGCCTAGTTATTGATTTTTTTAAAACTGAATATATGATATTTTTAATTTCTCTACTTAATATAATCTCAGAACACTATATTTTTAAAAAAATGTTTAATAATTAATATTAAATGCTGAAACTTAAAATTTCCTTTTTTTTTGTGTGTGTGTGTGAAGAAAAATGTGCTTAAAAATTAAAAATGATAGAAAAAAAAATTAAATACCTGAACACATTTTTGGTAAATGCTTGTAATTTCCACTGAAGTGAATAGCTTCAATTATAGCCAATGTTACACTTGGTTCAGGGGTGTAAGTCTGCAAAGAAAGATGCAAGATTTCAAATATTTAAATTTTATTTATTTCATATATTATATATTCAGCATGTTATTTATTTTTGGCAACTTTAAATGCTAAATTTGAAAACATTTAAAAATAATAATTAATAACTATCACAAAAATGATCGATAATGCAAAAAAATACAATTGAAACTTACATTTGGAACATATTTTTCATAAATATCCATAAGTTTGTCCACATCTTCTGTTTGACATAAAAGCTTGAAGAAAAATTTACTGAAATATATGTATAAAAATTATTATAACATTCATCTTACTAACTAAAAAAAATTCTAAAAATTCAATTACTAAATTGAGTCAAAATTTTTCTAGTAATATATATAGAATAATTTGTTTGTATCTGAATATCTATAGACTTCAAATTTTAATTAAATGCATTTGAAGGAGAGGAAATAGCCAAGAATTATTTTGTAGCTGAATAATTTTTGAGTATTTCTTTTCACACAATAGTCATAGTTGATCATTATTAAAACGTAATTTATACTCAGTTTTTTTATTTTTTATGAAAATCACTACATTATCTATGAATACGTATAGCAAATCAATCTATAACTGTGTATTAATTATTACATATAGCAACCTAAATTCCCTGAATGTTACACATTATGTATGATTAATGTTATGATCTTTTTAGTTATCAATGCTGAATTCAAGTATAAGAATATAAATAATTTTACACTTTAATTTTAATAATGTAATTTTCCCCATTACAATATTCAGTTACTTTAAAAATCAACCCATGAGTTTAAGATCAATAGAAATATCTTCTAATTTATACACATTACATAAACATTATATCCTTCAATTTTAAGAGAATTTCCTTTTTTATACACTGCAATGCTTCTCAACACAATTAAAAATAAAATGTTTAACATAATCCATGAAAATGAAATGGTTTAGCTGAACCATTTAAAAGGCAAACACAGGACTCTAAACTCTCATTCATAACAGTAACGAAGGAGTTGTCAATGAATGTTAATTAAATTGAATGAATATTATTTGCTAAAGACATCAAGTCTCCATTAGCATATTAGTTTCTTTATCCAATGGTAAAGACAAATAGAAGGATTTAATTCAGCTTATATGCTGATTTTTGGTGAACATTTTCTTCCTTACAATGTATAAATGCTTATTTAGTATCTATTTCCCCATTACAGACAGTAATAAATGGTATATTAATATTGTCTGAACATTTAAATACTACCTGGTCCATCATAATGCTACTATCCACTATCAATATTTTAATTCATTATTGTATGTTGATGGAACATGTAATCAAATGATTTTCATTTATTAATAAAGAAATTTGATCCCTGACATTTGGCTAGCTTTGAGAAAAGTAGGAATTTAAAAAGAATGGAGTGACAAATTTTGCTTGGGGTTGAGTAACTTAGAGGTTTGTTTTTATTACATTCCCTTCAGAATATTTTGGAATGGAAGAACACCAGACACTTTCATAATAAAGGAAATTCTAAAGAAATCACAAATCAATGATTGTTGATATTTATTATCTTGAATAGCAAGAGTAAAAATGATCAATCAGCTCGTGTCTAATATTTTAAAAGATTAGCATTCTAATACCATTGTTGCAAAATTATTTTAGAGTGCAAAAATAAATTGAATGGTTTAAAGTAATGCTTGAATATGGCTTCAGAGTTTTAGAAAGTAAAAGAAATTAAAATTTATATTTGATAGTTCTAGATGATTCAATCAATGATGTACCATCTTATAAAATTGGAATACAGTTAAAGCTTTGGGAAGATGAATATATACATTTACATTATCATATGAAAAATCTATCAAATAATTTTTTATTTAATCAATTAGAAATAATCAAATCAAAATTCAAATATTTTAGAGATAAATGAACAATGACTGATATAATATCATTATTGATAAGAAAGGCCAAACACACAAATTATAACACAAGGAATATTTTGAGAGAAAAAAAAAATTTCAACTCTTTTCATGCTGCAAATGTCTATCACTGTTAAATTAATTTTATAAACAAGAATATTCTACCATTATTTTTTTTTATTGTTTATACAGTAAATTTCAATGTTATTTTATATATAAGAAAGTTGATGTCTTAGAGCATACATATTCAGTTTTTGTATACTTTGTTTTTGAAAATCACTTTTAAAAAATGAATATTGAAATCACTTACAAATATTGAGATTCTGAGAAAGAATTACCCAGAAGTTTGCAATTATTCTTGAATTCAAGTAGGTTATGAATTCTATATCCAAGTTCTTTGTCTCTTAAGCTCTTTAAGCACTGAAAACAAGCAATGTTGATAATAAATATTTTAATGAATATTAAACCTTAATTTAAAAAAAATTATTTACAGAATAACATATCTTACCACTTCCATAGCAGTGTTGAAAAAGTAAACTGAAATCAAAAATAAATTTTATTCAGTGATTTTTTTTTAACTTTCACATTACTGATCATAATTATTGCTTGAATTATACTTGTATAAATATTTATTAAAAAAAATTTTAAAACAGATTAACACACAAGGATAACTGATATTATTCTTTAATTCCTTTAAATATCCTTATAAGGAACTTGGCTAATAAGTCTATTTAACAGTTGTCAGGAATTTTTAAACAGAAAATATAAAGTTCAAGAAATGACAAATTGCTTTCCAACACATAAAAAATTACATTAGAAGGTACATAATTTAAATAATTATTTTAGCAACTAAATAAATATAGAACTAACCATCTGTAGGATGCCTTATTTCCAGCTCTTTGTCATCCAAATGCTTCATAATGTCATATAAAATAGTTGCATTTGAAAAATCTGCAATTTATTAAACAGAGCTATAGAATTTCTGTGACCACATATTTATTAATTAATTTAAAAATCTATTGTATTATTAAAAATGTTGAATTTTTTTAAAGTAATGGAGGGTGTGAAGAATTGCATATTTGTACTTACCACAAGAACAAAATATCATCATCAGTGAATAATAAGTCCCTAAACTTGGTTCTGTAAACAATAAAAAATAAATACAAATGTCAGATTTTAGTGTATGCTCTAATATTTTTTTTTTAATTATATACTGCTAAAATGCAGGATACTTGTTTGATATATACTTGTTGCTAAAAAGTTTCTATTATATATTTAAATAAATTCAGATTTAAAAAAAATTATTTCAGGGAAAAATAAATAATCAAAAACAATATTTAATTTAAAAGTACATCTCAATTAACTCTTAAACTCAAGATTAGTGCAAACCACCGATAAATAATATATATTTTGGGGAAAAAGTTATTATTAAAATTTCATTAAACAATGAAGTTTCTTGAATCTTGCTGGGAAGAAAACTACAAACTTTTTTTCACAAAAGAAATGTGCAAAGAAGTTACTAATCAACGAAATTAACCAATTTCCATGTAATAAATTAAAACCACTGAATGCTTTTAAAACTGTCTCATGATTATTTACACAGCCAGGTTATCAATATGTACAAGATCATATGGAACACAATGGCACAAAAATAAAAAAAAAAAAAAAAAAAAAAAAAAAAAAAAGCAGACTGAACCGTTTTAAGAGGGGAAAAAAAAAGTACAAGCAGAAAAAACTATTTTCCTAAGGACAGTCAAATTTAACTTTTTATTAAGACTTGGTGACAGTAAAATTCTAATACTTATTAAAGCAAACAGTTCATCTTGATGCCTAAATGAATGGAGCTATTCTTGTCTTGTTCACATTTTTTTAAACATTAAAACCATGATGCCGATCTGTACACGAGAATAAGATAGAGTCAACAAATTGTTTATTCCTTATTTTGTATCTGTTGCAATTGTGAAATTGTGCAATATCGATCTTTTCAAATTTAACATAGAAACTTTTATCAGATGCCTGGTGGTTGAATCAGATAGATGATAATTCCATTAAAATTTTAATTTGGAGAAGATTTGATTGATGTCTTTTATAAAATAAATGAAAAAAGTTTAATAACACCATAAAAAAATTAAACCACTTTTTTATGGTGAAAAATCCTAAAATTTAATTTTATATGTAGAGTAGTTTTACGGTACAAAATTTACTAGCAAAATGATGTTAGCAATATTCTTCAAGCTAAAAATTTAATAATTTTCAAGCAGATGCAAGTTTAAATAAATTAAACTGCTTTCTGAAAGAAAATAGATTCGATAAGGGCTTCAATGATATGCTCATGGATAAGCAAAGAATTATCATCTTCTTTAGATGCTGATACCGGTTTATAATGTCAAGATACATAAAGACTTTGTAAAGTAAATAATAATAATAATTTTCTTTTTAAAGCACAGACCTAACTTATGGAGATTGTAGAAAGTCCCTCCCCCCCCTTGAATGTTAGAATATCATCCTTAAGAATACCTATCTTCTCGTTCAGAAGTTTTTATACTTTTGAGGATGATTCCAAGTATTAAATAAATACTAGGAACAAGATCGACCCAATTCATGTCAAAAAATAGAAAAAGCATTAACTGATCAAAGTGACATAAATAATATGGAATTTGTAGATGAAATTTTCAGAAAATTTTGGAAAGAAGAAACATAGGGCTTTAGAAACTATAATTTGTAATATTGTCTACATTTTGACTCACTCCTTTTCTAACATTAACTTATAATCCTTTGAGCATTTTATTAAAATTTGTTGCCTTGGTAAATACAACAGAGAAATCATATTCAAAACTAAAAGTAATTAAAAATTATCCAAGATCTACTATAGGTCAAGAGAAATTAGTAAATCTTAATATTAATTCTATTGAAAGTGATATTTTACAATAATTAAATCTAAATACATATAAATTAATATGCTAAAAACAAAGCTCCAAAGTTCAGCTTCTATAAAATTATTTTGTTTAAAACTGTTTCTGTTTCTTTGTTACATGCTTTGTCAATGTAAAAAAGCATGTGACAAAGTTTAAAGACTGAACACAGTTTATATGAAAATAGATTTAATATGTTTATACAATTTAACGTTAATAAGTAGTTAAAATAAAATATTAGTTATTTATCAACATTTTTACATAACTTCTCTTTTTAGATATATTTTTTGTCCAAATATTTGGCATATTATATATGTCAATTAATTTTTTTAAGTTGTCAGATGATAGTGTTAAGCAATATATTTGGATTAAAACTTGTTTAGCATATAATTTCACTCCATCTGCAATGTATGTGTGTGTGGGGGGGGGGCGGTTGTAATATATTTGAATGTAAGCTTAAAAAAATTAAGGTAAAATTAAATTTTAATATTATTTTTATGTTAATGAAACATTATTTTAAGTATTAGCATTTCCCCCTAACACTGTCACTGCATAAAGGCATTCATTAGACATTTTTAAAACAGCATCAATTAGGTTTGCACAGATTAGGACCCTGATTATTCAGAGAAATGAAAAAAAAAAAAAAAAAAAAAAAAAAAAGATTTTTATAGAAATTTTTTTTTGTTAGTAAATGCATATCCTCTAATACATGAAAAAAAAAACTCATCTAATTTCCCATTTAAAAATATATCGTTTATAAATAAAATGTATTGGCACATAAAATAAACATTTATAAAGTAAAAAAAAAAAAAATCTTAATTTAATATTACCAATATTTAGTCTTCTCATTTCAGCTAGAACACTTAAAGAGTATGGCATTGCCTTCCTCCATCTTCCTTGAGTGAATGCCTCCAAAATGGCATTCATTGTATATAAATTTGGCTGCAAACCATCTGAAGACATATTACCTAATAATTGCTGGAAAAATTCAATATTTATTTGATTCTAAATATTAGAGCAATTTTTAACAACTCACGATTGATTGATTGAATTGAATTATTGCAATTACTTTTTGAACATATATTCTGTTACATTAAATGATTAATGAATATTATATATATGTACAAAAGTTTCATTTCTTATAGATTGAGCACAGTACACAAGTAAATTATATGTTAGAATAGAAAATAAAATAAACACTAATTTATTTTCAGTTTTTACTTAATTATATTTCCTAGTTTCAAGCACCTAAGTTATTGATGTTATTCAGAATGATGACTAAATGGAGATATTCTATTCATAAAGCCACTCAAAAAATTAAAGGCAATGTCCATGAGAAATTATTTGAGACTGTGATTATTGCTCACAACAAAATAAATGTAATCTATTTTAGTGGGATGTTAACAACTTAATGTAAAAATATCAAAAATAGAGGAAAGGAAAAAAAAAAAAAAAAAAAAAAAAACAGAGAGAGAGAAAAGAGAAAAGTTATGTTTTATAAATAACATCTTTCTCAAGAAATTGAAGCCCAGAACAAATTTTCAAACAACAATTGCTTAAATTATTTACATTGCCTTATTTTATAACAGTTCATATTACTTGAAACCAAGTAGAAGCATTATGTATAGTTAAAGCACATAAATTAAAATTAAGTTATCATACATATTACATTAAAAATTAATATGTAAATATACATAACAAAAATGCATATAATTCATATAATATTAATTCTTTTAGATTAATATTCCATTTTGTCAGCATAAAAAGTATTAGTACACATAACTAGGTATATATTGAGATTGATTTCATAATTATTACTCTTGGTCAGAAGATGATGGACATTCCTAGGCCTCATCACATTTCTTCATTTTATCACCAACAGAAATAAGATGGACATCAGAAAGATGTTCAACTTTGATAAATTAAGCATAAACCACAACTGCATACAGAGCAGGTCTTTAGAGGAATAAAGACTCAAATGCAACATCAGCCAATTCTAAAACTGTAATGAATCAACTAGGCCGTATAGGCTCACTTTTAACCTATAATCTTAATATATCATACATATATGCTTCTGGATTGATTACTGTTATTTGTTATTGTTAGAGAGTGTTGGAATATTTCATATAAGAATAGACTTCTACAATCTAAATGACCAATTAGTAACAAAAGTTTGATAAATAAAAAAAGACAAATGACTTGAAGATGTCCTTTATTAATCAAAAGGAAAATTTATCTGGTTTGCTCTAAAGTTTTAATTTTTTTATCTAACATTCACAGATTAAATATAAAAAGCTTGAAATCCAAAAAATATAAGACTAAATTATTACTTTTTTTAAAGGCAGAAGTAATTTTAAGTTATAAAAAAATTTTCAAGTTATCAGTAATATTGCAAAAACCAAGATAATTAAGTCTGTGCATCTAGAAAATTTGGAAGTGGTTTCCCCTTTTAAACAAACATCTAAAAATGCCCGAATAAGTTATTGATTACAATTTTACATCCACAGAGGAACTAATTGTGCTCACAATGAATTTTATTTACTTACAAAAGAGTCTGAGGAGTTATTTTTACTATTACTATTAATTTATAACCAAAATTATTCTCTCCACATATATTATTATTTTTGGATATTTAAACTAGAACAGATTACATTTTAAAATACTATTTAAGCAAAAAAGGCTAAAAAAAATTTTTCCTTATGTTCCATGAGCAAAAATGTTAATAATCATCAAGCTTATATAAGTTTCTGCCAGTATCAGATAATTATATATGTATAAAAAATAAGCTGATTGATTCCATAGATATAATTTTATATATTTGAATTTATATTCCTAAATCAATGATTGTAAAAGAAATTC
The DNA here is from genome assembly GCA_026543865.1 of Argiope aurantia. NCBI lineage: Eukaryota > Metazoa > Arthropoda > Arachnida > Araneae > Araneidae > Argiope > Argiope aurantia. The sequence goes on from JAPMOR010085249.1 coordinate 98,357, forward strand.
TACAACTGTTCAAATACCAGACAAAACTACCATGAAACATATGTAATTTATATTCTAATTTAATACGGTTCTCATAGAAAAGTTTTTTATGAAGACCTTTCTATACTCAAACATATTAAGATTATTTAAATTGGAACATAAATAATATTCCAATGAAATTTTTGAAAATTAAGATGTTATCTAAAGTGAATGTTAGCAATCCAACCTCCCCAATCAAAGTGAATTCCCAGTTAAAATCACAAATTTTACATTAGATACTATGTCCTTAAAATATGGTCAATACCATTTTTAGACTGTTATGTAATATATATTCTAAAACCTTCCACATTTTTGTTCATGCCTTAGGATGGGTTTAATTCAGTAAAATAGGGGTGTGAGGAAAGAAGATGTTTACATTTAAAAATAAAGTAAATTGAGGAAATGATGCACATCTCCATCGTCACCTCTTAGTGAGATCGAACCGTCAAGAAGCAGTTGTCTCAAAATATTGAAATGTATATATATCAACAAATTTTGATAGTCTCTGATCTTTAACTTTGTTACTTTCTTTTAGTTATTAATTTTTTATACCTTTCATTAGAATTTCTAAGAAAGCAACATGATTAAAAAGAATTTTTTTCACCCAAAATAATAAAACAAACTATAGGGAGAACAATTAAAAATTAACATTGAACTCAACATAAAATGCATGCATTTTTTATTCTTTCATAGGAAGAATCAAGTATTTATTTCACACAACAATATGTAACATAGATTAGATAAATTATCATTTTAACTACTAAACAAAAATAATCATATAATTTATATAATTAATGCAATAAAAAATTACTTACTTGCACATAATCAAACCGTAACTGAGGAGTTTCTTTAGCTAAAATGCTAGCTGAAATTAAACTGTTGTATGCTTCAACTGTGCCTGGGGAAAAAACACTAATTAAAACTGAGTGACATTTTTATTCAAGCAGATATCACTGAACAATTATAAAAATATTAATGAGATAATTTAATTTACAAATCAAAACATTCTTGAGTGAAGCAAACAGAAAGCACATATAGTGTATTATAAAAGTATAATACATTTATCAGGCAACCCTAATTTATTACTTGAGAGTTCTGCTTAGAAATAAAATAAAAATACTGGATAAGAATGATCTCATAACAGGGCTAATAAATGAGCTATCACACAAACTCCTAACTGCTATACTATCACAACATGGGGACTAACAGATTCATGAAAAGATTTGGTAAGCACCAGGTTTATCAATAGTTTTTTTTTTTTTTTTTTTTTTTTTTTGCAGTGGGAAGGAGCTTGAAATGTCTATTCTACTAACTTAAAAAACAATAATTCTTCAATTCATGTTATTTGATACAGGTGCAAACCAATAATTCAAAAGTCTATCAATGAATGATTGATTAGCTGTTCATCTATTGAAGCAATATTATAAGAAATTTATCATCCCTCCCCTGTTTGTTTCATATCCATATAAAAATAATTCAATCCTTATATATAAAACTAACTTTACAATAGAGTAATAATTAATAATCTGAATGGAAGATCTACGAAGCTACTAAAGAGCAATATTCTTAAAAGAAATACTCTAATTTTGTGAAAACATACTACACATTGCATCATTTAAAATTAAAGATTTTGGATCATTATACTACAAAAATAAATAACAGTCTCACAACTTAAACATAATTATAAAAAAAGCAATATTTTTTCACTGAATCAGATCATTGCATATAATGACTTAAACATTAAACTACATTGTTTAAATAAATTCAGCAGAGTAGAATAATTTTAAAACAACATCAAATCATATTTTTAAAAAGAATAATATGGTTAAAATTATTATTATCCATTTTAAACTTTTATTTAATAATTATCTTAGAATTTAATACAAATGTAGAACAAAAACTGACCTCATATTTACAGCTTACATAAATTCCAGAATAAATAAAAATTATAAAATAAATTCAAGCATTTTCATTATTCACATAAAATTCATATTGATATCAATAAATCCACTCTCAAAATTTATATATACTTTAGAAAAATAATGGATAACTCAAAAGAATTCTGATACTAAGTATAATCTTAAAAACATGCTCATGATAAAAAGTCAAAGTTAAACTTCTTATGAGAAAATAATTTTTTTTAAAAATAAGAGTTTTAAAAATGCCCCTCTATTACTGCATTAAAATGTAGATTGATTTATATTATTTTAAACTTTTTGAATTTAATTAAAAAATTATTACAATGAAAGATTTGGGATAGTGGTCTTTTTCTTTTGCAATCTAAATATCAAAGTCGTATTGAACAATAAGTTAAATCATTAATTGATAATTAAATTCAAAAAATATTAAAATAGTAAATTTTGATTAAAAACACACAATTGTACAAAATTTGAAAATGCTTTCACATTGCAGATCAAATGAAAAATATACTATAAAATTTCATCTTTACCAAAATTCAATAAATAAAATAGAATAAAAATGAATTGCTGTGTTACCAGGTAAGCCTTTATCTTTCATTTCAGCAAACAAAGATAAGGCTCTATCAACATCCCGGAACTATAAATAATAGAAAAATTATTTGAATCATAATGTGTGTGTATATATATATATTTACAGAATGATTAGTAAAATCTTTTTAAATTAAAAATGGCATTTTGTACAGTCAGGGAAATAACATGTATACCTATAATAACATGACTTTACTGAATTCATTGAAACAGGTTACAGTGTCTCTAAGTGGCAAAGCAAAGAAATTACATAAAATGACTAAAAAAAATAAGGATCAAATAAAAATTCTAATTAGAAAAATGTATGTTATAACATAATAAAAATACAAGGAAGAATTTCACAGAGTTTGCAATTAAAATTATATGCTTTTTGTGACTGGAAAAAGAGCTTTGCCTAAAAGCTTCACCCAATAACCTTCAGATTCCTAATCAGTGTGCATTCCAAATTTTTTAAAAATTACTTATATGGCAGCTTAAATTTTACTTCATCATTGTTTAACTAAGAAAAACTGATAATAACACTAGTGAATACATTTTTCATTTTTAGGAAGAGCTCTTTTTCAAGTCATGGAAAACTACCATGTAATCTATCTCAAATTCAGCACAATCACTTTGCTATAGGTACTTTGGTTATATTTTCCTGTTTATACGAGATGACATTTTGAATTTAAATTCTTTCAAAAGACTTCACAAATCACCCTGTATATATGCTATGCAAAAATACACAAGTATGTTGTACAATAATTATTAAAATATTCATCCACTTAAAAAGTAGGATATAATAGAATATAATTTATATATTAACTGCTATCAAGATAATAACAGAAAAAATATTTTGCATATATTATTTATATGTTCAAAAATTAAAACAAAAGATATGGAATTCTGAACATTTTACACATGCATTAAAAGAAACTCTAAGGAGCATTATGTGAAAAATACAAACATTCACCTTTCCATTGTTTATCAATCAATCTTCTTATTTTTATAAATTTTAATAAATATTTAAAGAAAAAAAAAACTTAAAATCTTACTTAAATACGAATTTTTGTTATTGGGAACACACAAGAGTACAAAGCATTTACTAATCATTTAAACTTCTGAAATGTTAACAAATTCTTGCATTATTTTCCATTATATATCAAAAATTATTTTTATATCTCTTGAAAAATTAATAATTTTAAAATAATAATTTATGACTACTCAATTGTTTAAAACAAGAATGATATGACAGGCTTTCATCAGCGTTTCCCCCCCCCCATGCATTGCTTCTAAAGTTACTTGTTAATAAAATATTATTCTTCCAAAATACAAGTTTATATGAACCTGGATAGGTAAAGCAAATATAAAAAGAATGTATTTCCAGAGATACATATTTTATAACAATTCCTTAAGAGTACTTTAATTCTCTTATACTTGACTCTAAAACTAAACTCAGTGGCACGACAACCCATATGGATGAAGGGCCACAGTGCTCATACCAGCTTTCTTGATCGAGGGTCTTGGGTGCAAGGCATATGTCATTAGATGTTTTGCCTAATGCGGAACTCCCAGTGTTTTAGTTCCCAAGCATACTTGGTTCTCAGTTTATTGACTGACTAAAGGAATGAAAGTATACTTGAATCTAGCTAAGTAAAATTATCAATGTGAAATTCATTTTAGAACTTGATTAGTTAAATTAATATCCTGTACTATTTTGAAAATCTTTACAAGCTTTTACGAATGATAAACCTTGTAAATTCAATGCAGTTAGATGATTAATGCAATGTTCATACTACTCTTTGATCACAATATTATTTACAAAGAAATATGCATTTAAAAATGCATGCAATTACTCTCATTAAAATCCTTTTCAAGAAATTGATTTGTTCCTAACTCAATTTTTAAACTTCATAAAATAAAATCTCAGAGATAAAGGAAATCTAAGAATTAAAATTTATTGGAAACAAAAATTTACAGAAATTAATTTACATTTTAAAATAATTATTTTCTACATAACTAATAACTTTAAAACATTGAAAATTTGCACTCTAATCTTTGAAATCAGCATATAAATACAACACATAATAACCACATTGTTTCAAAATATATTGAAAGTAATATATATATATATATATATATATAATTTTAAAAAACACATTTATTACTCAATTGCAAATGCAATCCATAATAGGAAAACAAAGACTTTTGCATGTCAGTTATTTTGATTGGCAGATCATCAAAAAGTTTGTATTTAAAATTTTTTACCTTTGCTGCACCTGAAATCATACCACCATAAGCCCGGCTATCTTGTTCCATTTCTTTGAATAATTCCTCAGCCATTCCTTTGGAACTGAAAATATATATACTTAAATAAGTTCAAAAATAAAATATTACATCTTTGATCATCTGTAATCATGCAATCAAATAAAACTGCACAATATAAAAATTAATTTAGTTAAATTGGTAACATTTAATAATATAATGCATTAACTATTTTTAATTTCATTTTAATTTAAACAAAAGCTGTTACCAATAAGTGTTGTGATAACTTAAATAAATTTTAAATTCTTCATTAAAATATAATGTAAATTATCACAAAAGTTTATAACACAGCTTCTTTTGTATGTCCACAAATCTTTTGCAGTATTCCAGGAAAGCTAGTTATATTTAATTTGATTAAATAGTTAAATATAAACTTATACACATGATTATGTCAAATTATCAGACAATAATTGTCTTTCATATGGTATGTTTATTGTGTACATGATAATTCTAATGGAAAGCAGTCCTATGACATCAAAGTGCTATTGAAAACATAAATGTCAAACATGTCTATCTTCTTTCACAGTATCGTAACTTCACTTTTTCATTTGTCTTGTAAACTACATAGAAATTAAACAAAATTCTATTTCTAAAGATTTCAATAATGAATGAAAGTCATGCAATTAAAAATTTGAAAAGACAACGAAAATGGCTTAAATTTCAAGGAAATAATGCAATCTATTGTTGAAAATAAGAGATTAATACTGCCAGAATGAAGAAAGCATTTACATGGCTAGTAATAATAAATTGGCATTGTTAAGAAAACAATTTTTTAAATTCTGAAATAATGTGGTTTTTTTTTCAATAATATTTAGAAGTTATTGGGGGGAAAACATCTAAGTTCAGCTTAATTTTTAAGTAATTAAAAAATTTTTAAAATCACTTTGATATATACATTTTCTATGATCTACATGTGCCAATTTGACAGGCGTAGGTCAAATAGCCTGGATTGTAAAAGCACGCACGCACGCACACACACACACACACACACATTCATCTATATTGTCAGTAAATATGCATTTTCAAAGCACACTAATCTTTATGTTGCCTGATATTGAAGATTGGCTTAAAGAACAAAAGGTGATCTGATGATTACTATAGTAAAACAAGAGAAAGCCCCTCCCCGAAAAAAAGAAGAAAACACTTAAAATAGTTTTGTTCACAATTTCAGAGCTTTATTAGAATCATTTATTAAAATAAATAGGCATCGTTTAAAAGGAGAGTATAAGCACTATGACTATGTAAATAATTTTTAACAATGAATACATATGACAAACTTTATTCTATAAATTACATAATGAAATTCAGCAGACACTTAATATCAATGTAACTAACTATATACAGATATGGAAACCAAGGGTTATTAAGTTATTTTCAGAGCTAATCAATTCATTAAAGAAAAAAGAAAAAAAATACTCACATTATAAATCTAACAATATATAATTAAAAAAATCTTCAGATTATATACTTACTCCCATCTGGCTTCAGGTCTCGCATCAGTTCTGGCAAAGAATCTTTCCTAAAAGATATTCAATTTAAAAATGTAACCATGCGTTTATATTTGGAAGTAGTAGATTTTCATAAATAATCATAAATCTAATCTTTATTTTTAAAAAAGTAAACAGAGTTATAAATGAAAGTGTTTACTAATTTTTTTTAATTTTTAAAACCTTGCATGCACCCTTTCTCGTTTTTTTTTCAATAAAAAATGTAATCTCTAATTAAATATTTCTAATGAATGCTCAAGTCAATGCAACAAAATTGATTTTATTTCCACAGAAAAAAATTTCTAATACTTCAACATGTTTAAGAGTTTATACAGTTTAAAAACCTTTTCTTTCATTTCATTTGTTTTAATCATACGAATTTTATCAATTTGGTTCTAAAAGGAATTTTGAAAAATTTAATTTCATTCTTTGAAACTATAAAATATTTTACACATTTATTAGAATTTGAAAAGCAAAATCCCAAAATGAAAAATAATAACTTTCATTTCTTCTCTTTGTAGTCAATATTTAAAGCAAAATTATTACCTCATAATATTCTTCAGAAGGTGGTTGCTTACAATTATAAAAACATAGTAATTCCAAAAGATCTTGCTTTAATTCTTGACTTACATCTATACCTGAAATTGAAATGCAGAATAATAAGTATATTTATTCATACAGGTCTGTTAGAAGCAAGATTATAAATTAAGAAAATATGTAAAAAAAAAAAAAAATCTATTTACTATACATGAGTTTTATTGCTGATTCTTTATCCTAGATATAAATGATGCAATAATTGAAACTGAAACAAGAAACTTCTCATATATTAATAAGTGTGACCTAACTTAATCTAACCAATAATAATCTTTTCAATAAAATTCAATTTAAAATATAGAAACCATAAATAAATAGATATATAATAATTTCAATAAAAGGTATCTTCTGTTTATATCAAACGCTACAAAAACATTATATAAATATTTTTGAAAAAAAAGGAGGGGGGGGGGGGGAGAAAAAAAAAAGAAGTAAATACTTGTATTTTCCAATCATATTGTATCTAAACAAACACACAAAAATTAGATATTAAAACTCTCATAATGACAAATTATTCTACTCTGATAAATATAATATGAGTCAAATTGCCTCACTAATTTTATAACAAATATAAAAAAAAAAACTAGCTAATTTAGGCATCTATAGATTGATTCCCCAGAAACACTGGTTGAGATTGCTTCCAATGGAATTTCATGGCTAAATTTTGTCAGCTAAGAATTTTTAATTTTCAATTGGAAATTTTAAGTAGTATTATTTAGTTTTTACATCTGCTCTGCAAGTGTATGAACCTTCTTAGAAGAGTTGAGTAAAATATTAAAATTCACATGAAAATCATAATTGTCTCAATTATCTAATATGGTGCCGTACCTTCACTTTTTATCACTCGATTGCTGTTGATGAATTAGTGTAATGTAACTTGATATATAATATGTAAATATTTTATGGTTGTTGGATTGAAACATGCTGATAAAGAATACAAAATACACAATCAACCAGCATAAGTAGTGTATTTATTTAATATCTTAGTGATCTAAGTTATTCTATACTCACACGCAAATGGATGAAATAAAATCAAAATGTAAAATTTATAATATTGCATAAAAATATTAAAATATAAACAGAATTTTTAATCCTTGGTTTTTAACAAAGAATATTAAAGAGAGAAATATTAATCAATCTTAAATCTCTCATAAGAAAGTAGCAAGCTGAGTAATAAAACCAGTTTAAATACAGCTTTCTTTTTCCAAACACACAATAAGATTCCAATAAGATAATCATTACACACAGACTACTATGACATACAGTATTTTGTTTTTCAACAAATCATTCAGTTTCAAAATAAACTATAACATTTATTTGGATTTGAAATGATGGGGAATTAAACTTTTCAAATAATTTATAAAAAGATATTGTAAAAATTCACCTTTTTTCTTTAAGATATTGTAAACAAGTATAGAATTGTCAACATGGCAATCAATTATGCAATCTCTCAAAGATTGAAAAGACGTAACATTATCTTCTGTATATACAATAGGTGGGTCAAAAGCCTGAAATGAATTAAAAATAAGAATTTCTAACTAGTTTGTAAAATTTTAGTAAAAATTAACCTTTATTGCACTTATAAGCCATTAATGTACAAAATTTTAAAAAAAGTCTCAATCTTAAAATTGTATTACTTCTCTTTTATCACATTTTAAACAAAGAATAATATTTCAATTTTAATCTAAGCAAATATACTTTGACACTGTAACAAAGTAGTTTAAATTTGGATCAACATATTATAACTCCTTTTCACTCTTAATAAAAGAAAATAAGTTCAATATTTTAAAAAAAAATCAAGAAATATCAAGACTTAGTAAAACAATATTCATTAATTATATTCATATGAATTTCTATTACATAAAATAAGAATAAAAATTTGTTGGTGAACTATAATAAAAATTATTTCACCATTCACAATAAAGTAGTTACATATTGGTGAATTTTAAAAGACACAATTTTTATTTGTTTTTAAATTATTTATGTATTATATACATAAACTTACTTTTATATGAGGAACCGACTTGTTGCATTTAAATAAATCAGGATAATTTTCAAGAAAATAACGAGCAGCTTTTCTACCTGATTCTTTTGAAAGAGCAAATGAACGCTAGAAAAAGTGAAACAAATATGATTTAAAAAACAGAAATAAAAGATGAGGTTTAACAAAATATAGATAAAATAGAAATTCCTATTTAATATCTATAAAAAATATATTAAAATTTCAAGAATTTAATATTTTATAAAGATATATAATAATGTATGAGGTTTCATGTTATTTTCCAATTGTTTATCCAAATAAACAGATTTACTAAAAATATATTTACAGAAATGTACCTACAAAAATGTATTTATCTCTACTAAAAATAGATTTACAAAACTATACTTATAGTCCTAATGCATATTAATAACATTTTAATAGCATATTTTTTTAATGATTACTATAATTTTCTATTTTAAAAAAAAATTCAAAATATATGTAACAAATTATTCAAGTGTGTCAAAAATAGATTTATTCCATTTCATTTTCCTTTTGAGCTAAAAATAGGTTAACTACATCAAATAAAAATATTTATAGTTGCCTTAAACAAATTTTTTGATAAAAATGAATATTGACTGCTTACCTTCGTAATATTGCTTGATGGTATAAAATATGGATCATCTTCATATTTATAAAGAGGAGCTGTATAATCCTTCAAAGAGAGAGAACAAAATAAATTTTATTATAATTTTACAGTCTTTAATAAAATGATTTGAAAATTTTTCTATATAATTCACAATGCAACAACATTAAGAAATTTTGTAAAACTTACTTTAGACAATGTGGATGCTAAGGCTTTTAAAATATCTGTTGGTCCTCTGCAAAATTTATTAAGAATAATTTGATTAATTAGCCATTTAAAAATGTTTCTATATGTTAAAAGTATAGATGTATGTTTTTTAAAGAAATTGCTTACCTTTCAATACGATGAGGGATGACAATTTCATTAGGAGCTAAAATAAAGAAATAAAAGAGGAATATAATAATTTTAAAAACATTTATAACAATTTATCAATACTTACAGACTTTCAGGTAATAAAAAATTTTAAAACTGGATAGGAAAATAAATTATAGATGACAACTATAAATATTATAAGAGCGCATGTTTTTTTTAAAAATAAATTAATCCACATATTTTTTGACATAGACGAAATAAATAAAAATTACTTTATATTGGCTGAAATGTCTCGCCTAATTATTGGAAAATAATACCTAACAAGCGATATCATATAAAATGAAAATGACAACCTCATTGATTCTGATGTCGTACTATCAGAAATGAAAATCTTACAGCGCCGCAAAGCACAAATAGAAAGAAAATAAATGAATAAATATAAAGAATGAAAATATAAACAGTATCAGCAAAATATAATATTTAAACAAACATGAATTTTGTCACCCATTTGAAGGATGGTCAAAATGAAATCAAAACAAATTTTATACGTACCGGCTCCAAGCTTCACTTGTGAATTTGAGGCTGTACAATACGATGCACTATGTCTATAAAAAAAAAATTGATATATATCAAATTGATTTACATTTAACAAAACAGCAATCAATGAAGGATTTTTATATAAAATGTTGTGAATTAAAAATCACGGAATGCATAACTTCTTTTTATCCCCCCCCAAAAAAAAATTAAATAAAAAATACAAACATCGAACTTTAATAAAAATTTTAACAATACAATCTAGATTATAAAGCATTATTTTATATACTTAAACAAGTATGTTTGACTTTTCTTCGCAAAACATGATATTCGCCTGCAAGCCGCCATTTTAATTGTTTACAAAAATAAAATTTTTCTCTGATCCTGATTGTTTGATTTATCCTCTAAAATCGTTTATAGTTAACGAATGATTTTTTTTCGCTTTTTTTATTTTTTAACCCTATTTTTCCTTTTTTCCCCAAGATTTCTAAAGAGTTAATTTTATACTATATTACCGATACTTAACGAACATTTTTTGATAACAGCTCGAAATTACCAAAAAAGATCTAAAGACGTGACAAGAAGAAAAAGAAAATGCATCCCAGAAAAAGAGGTGATTCAACTCAGGCAAATCAAAATCACTATTCATTAAATAAAAATCTAGTTGGAGTTACATAGTTTTAAAATCTAATGCGTATAGGTTTTAAACTCAATGTTGGACCAAATCTGATAAAGAAGTCACTGTATATCAGTTCGCACTTTTGCATCAATCAATCAAATATGATGGCTCTTAAGTAATTTGATGTGCAATTTTGATATGCGAATTTTAAATTTGATATGTGGTTTCGTACATTTGAAAGTTATGATATTTGCATAATACATGTTTTAATGCTCTTTCACATCTTTTAAATGTAATTTTCTCAATTTCCAAATTTATGGCAAAATCTTCTTACGATAATAAAAATCTAATACATATTTTTTTGACCAAATTTATTATAATTCCCCAATATATTCTACAGTTCTTAAAATAGAGGATTAGAAATCTAATCATTTAAAATTATCTTATAATTTTGTTAATGTTTGATAATGCAGAAAAAATATATGAAAAAAATTATTATTAAATATAAGCTGAGCCCAATATTTAAAAATTAGATAGAAGGAAAAGTCCTTTATTAGGAATTTCTTATTCCCAATTCCTTATCAAGAATTGGAAAATATTTTTATTAAGCTATCTGCAAGATTTTGAACAAATTTTTTAATAAACTTTTAAACAATGATGTTTTTGCTTAATACCCCCTTTTTAGCCCCCTCCAAAACACTCACACTTTTCTATAATTTTAAAAACCTTTTGGTGTTTATCTACTACATTTTAATTTCACTGATGTTTTGTAAATCTATTTTTATCAAAATTTCAAAAATATTATAATATTATAAATTTATTCAAAAATTTTTTTGCAAAGTAGTCACACACCTTAAACGGAATCCTTCTTTTTCTGCTTTCAACAATGGAAGAAAATAAAGCGATAAAACATTTGATAAAATAATGAATTTTAGGAAAACAATGTAATTTAATGTTCGAAATTAAGTAAAAAATAAATTTTTAAAAATTGCCAAAATTTAGGAGAAAATTTTATATTTATTATAGCATTAGAAAGGCAACTTTTAAAAATTGTCAAACGGTGTAAAATCTAATTTTGTTCAGTAATATTTTCGAACGTTATTGCGGGAAAACAAAAAAATTCAGTTTCATTTTTAATTAATTAAAATTTTAAGTAATATTTCGAGAAAAAAAAATAGTTCCAAGTTGTATATTCTTACCATCCAAAGTTCACCTGGAGGGAGACTCAAAATTCTAATACACACACACACACACACTTCTTTAGTAGAGATGTAACTGTAGACAAGTCAATAGATTCCATCATATTTCTTTGTTATCTCTATTAAGGAGATAAATATGTGTGGTTGTGTATTATGGTACTTTACAAGATAAACCATTAGACTTAGAGCTTCAAAATTTGGCATCGAAATATGTATTTCAAAAATATATAAAATAAAAATAAAAATAAATCGAAATATGTATTTCAAAATCAAAAATATATTATATATGTATTCAATTTTTTTTTTGAATTTTGACTAAAATTTTAATTAATTAAAAATTAATACAGATAATGATGTTTTTCCGCAATAATTATTATAGCAAAAAATGATTTTTACAATGTTTTAAAATATTAAATAAAATTGTCATTGAATAATGCTAAATTAATAATCAGGTAAAAAAATTTTAAATTGTGACGATTTTTTAAAAGTATATTTTACCTAATTTTTGACAATAGTTGACAATAAAGATTCAAATCGTTTTCATTGCCTGATATTCTTCCATTGTTGAAAGCCAAGGAAGAAGGATCCTGTTATATCAGTGTATTTATAGGAAGTGCAACGAATGAAAAAATGAAGCTGCAGAACCGCGCGGATTAGAGAATTGATGAAACGGACAATTACTTTTTTAATAATGCTATGACGTCATGGGACACTTTCCAATTGGAATCTTCATGTATACAATGAACAGAATATTGATAAGGTTATTAAAATAATATGAATTTATTGTCTATAATAATTTGATACTAAAAATAGTTGCTTGAAGAAATCATGGGCATGAAGTTATGCCTAAGAGAATGAAACTAAAACGAAAACGACTAATATTCCAGCAAATCTCCTTTGTACCAAAGGCGTCTTATAAATTGATAAATAAAAATATTTCTTTTCCTTTTATTTATTTTAGAGTTATTTAAAAAAATATTTGAAAACAATTACAATATGCACTTTAGATAATTAAATTATGTAAATTTATTTTAATAAAATTTAAACGCTAATCTTATTTGATTTACTAGGTATTTATCTTTTGAGGAAGTCTAACACTCTTTATCCATTGTAACCTTCTCAAATAAAGAAATTAAAAATCCCAATCATGTGATCATCCCAATTTTAAAATTTCCCAGATTTTGATGTCGTGAGAAAAGAGAATGAAATTTAAATTAATTCTTTTTCATTTAATATCTGAGATTTCTGTACAAGGGAACCTGGCTAATTTATAATTAATTGGACCCCAATAAAAATGTCATTTTTCCAAAATTTCGAATAATAAAAAACCAGGTCAAAAACAAATACAGAAAAAGAAAATAAAAATTTTATATTGAAACGGTAAATTTTTTTTTTATTTCTAACCAGTTTTATTAAATAAACTCAATAAATAAGTAATTTCTTTTGTATTATTTCTATTTCTAGTATTCTTTTTTCTCAACTATTACAAAGCATAAGGTGATGAATAATATACTAGTGTATAGGCTTTTTTTTTACAAACTTCTCATACAGTATACTTAGTTTAAGTTCAAATACTATATTCATTTAAAAATTTAAATTAAATAATTAATTGAAATAACATAAGCATTTAAAATTGACAGTCAAACGATAAAGAAATATAAGAATATGAGTGCTTATCACCCTGATGCTCTTTCTCAATGATATTTAATCGAGCATTTTCAGATACGCAAGATCTTTCTCTTGCATGAAGTGAATACTTCTGTAAAATAATCGATGTTGTTTATTTATAGTACTTTGAAAAATGAGTAGTGACATATAGTTGACCGGTAACGAGTTAACTCGTGTCGTCATGTCCAAACATTACTTACTGACAACAATTAAGAGATCTTTCATTTGCATGAAGTGAATACTTCAGTAGTATGCTGTTTATTTATGGTACATTGAAAAAATGTGTAGTGACACATAGTTGACCGGTAACGAATTAATTCGTGGAGTCATGCCCAAGAGTTGCTTATTGACCAGTGCACTTTTGTTTAAGTTCTGCATCATTGAGCCAATGCGTTCCCGGAGAGCATAGTGCTAGCGAAATATCCAAAATCCGGCGAGTGGGCGTATACGTTGAAAAGTTTAACAGGTTCAATAAATAATGACATCGCATTATTCTACATAAGAGAGCATGAAAAAAAAACATAAATGAAGCATACACAAAATAGCATTTGAAGTAAAGAGCAGCACACAAGAGCAAGCAAATCTGTACTAAATAAATGCAACAGCACAAAGCGCTCAGAGAACTCAATCTATATTGACTAGGGCTGTGCCGATTTTTGATTTATCGAAAAAAAAGTTTCTGAAAAATATCGATCATGAATATATATAAGTTATAATACAATATATAAGTTAATAACTTATATATAATATATAAATTTTATTATATATTTTATATGGAGTCATTCTGATCAGTCAGTATGTTAAAAGATGCAATTTATAACTTATAATAGCCATAAATAAATAATGATAGCTATTATACGAAAAATATCAATATGTGTTGGACGATATATCGCGATGAAGTTCGGTTATCGCCCAGTCCTACTACTGGCTACTTCACACGACTGTATTTTCCAATGAATTTAGTATAATGGATGACACTACTTTTAGCAGTTCTACAACGGTGTCATAATATAATCTACTCTTCCGGCCTTTAGGAGAATTAAAAGACCATGTTTAGAAAAAATAAGACCCTGGCAGAAAAAAAAATCCAACTAGAATGTGTAAAATTTGCTCTTCAAAAGGAAAACGAATGAAATTCAATATATTTTCAAAATATTTGGGCACTGCGAGAGGGAATGAAAAGTTTCCTGCCGGACCTAGAGGTGGCGCTCCTGAAATTACATTGACTAAAGCACTTCAAAGTGTTATCTCTGTTTGATACTTCATCCGTATTTTAGAAGATTTGTGTTTGGTTGTTTTAATATTGTGCTGTTTTAATTTTTTTTAGTCGGGTATGGTGAAAACTGGAATGCATGCTGTGATAAAATATTTTTTTTATAAAAGACTTATTTCTACTGGATATTAAAACTGATCTAGATTGAATCAGCTCCTTCATTTGCAATTGAAAACATGGGTTGCAGATTTTAAACATGTTTGTACAAGCGCTCTGATTGCGGAGCGTTCTGGAGACCAAATCAGCCACCACAGATGAAATTTTTCAAAAAGTTTAAAAATATTGTGAATGATCGCCGACTGAAATTGAAGGTTGCTGAGTCTCGTAGTATATTCAAAGAACGAGCACATAATATTTTAATCGATATTTTGGGTATGAGAAAGTTGTCAGCAAAATGGATGCCGCGTTTGCTGACTTAGGGCGCATGATGATATCGGTACAATATTTGGAGCAGTATAATTCAAACCAAACTGATTTTTTGCGGAGTATCTTTATTGTGGATGAGACATGGATCCCTCACTATACTCCAAACAGCCATCAAAACAGTGGACAAAGAAGGACAAATCAGCAACAAAAAAAGCAAAAAGTGCGCCATTTGCTGGAAAGGTTATGGCAACAGATTTTTGGGACACTAAAGGAAAATTTATTATTGGATTGTCTAGAAAAATGTAAGACCATAAATGCTGAATATTATGCTAATCTTTTGGATAAATTACATTCCTAAATCAAAGAAAAAAGACCAAGTTTGGCCATGAAGAGAGTCTTGTTTCACCAGGACAATGCTCCCATCCACAAAGCTGACATTGTGATGGTAACACTTCATGAATTGAAGCTTGAAATTCTTCCTCACGCACCACCTCGGATTACAGCCTCTCCTTCAACTAGCAAAAATTCTGACTGGGAGGAAGTTCTATTCTGATACCGAAGTCATCTCAGCGACGAATACCTACTTTGAGACCTTAGAAGAAAATTCTTACAGAGAAGGGATCTAAGCATTGCCGCACCGCTGGAGCAAGTATAAACCTTTGAAAGGGGACTAAGGTGAAAAATAAAGCAATAACTGAATATTTTTTTTTTATTTTTCTTGTTGGGCCGGAAAAATTTCTTCCCACTCTCGTATTATATATTGATGATGATTATTACCACACCGAAAAAAATCTTAAAAGTTATATACAAAATAAAATGTATTTGTATTAAATCATTATAAAAAGTTTATATTGTTTCACCTCTTCATCTAATTACAAACGAAAAGCGAGTGATAGGAGATAAAGCCTGAGTAAAAATGCCGGTCAATAATGTGTTAATGATAAATACTATTTTCCCTAACAATTTTCTCGGTCTCATTTTCATTGATACTACAGACATTATGGTATTCAATCTCATATCTTTAATTTCTATTTTTAAAAACTAATCTATATAAATCTTTCAATTGATGTAGTTTTCTCAATAATTGTTAAATATAACAATATATTTGCCTTAGTTACCAACAATAATAATAAAAAAAGCCAACTAAGGTGGCATGTCGAAAACTCACTCGCTTATTTTTTTATATGTCCTTTACAGAGTATTTAATTTCATTAACCCAACAAAAAATCATTCAGGAAAGAGAGACCAAAGGTTAAGAGAATATATTTCATATATTCTCATATTTCATATATTCACATATATTTATGACTAACCGGTACCCAGTGTGCTGCTACCGCAGAAGAAATAATTTTGCAAATATCGTTTGAAAGTTAAAATACCTATCTTGTTTAATTAGGATTGATAGAAAGAATGATAATTATTTTCTTGCCGACAATGAATACATTTACATAAATTGAATGATATCAAAAGAGAAGCATAAATAATATTTATTATGCTCTTCTTTTTACTTTATTATTAAAGTGCTTTATGGTAGACAAGGTTTTTTGTTTTTGTTTTATCATCTTCAGCAAAAACAAATAAATTTCTTGGCTGCTGACTCGTGAGCATCCAACATACAACTGGCCAAAAAAACAAATAAACAAACATGGATTTTCTAGGTTCAATCCATAAACTTGAAGTGATTGACCTTGTACCTTGTTGATGGTTATCGAGAATTCAAATCGAATGGGGAGCTGCAGTCGTTTGAAATCAAAAGGCATGTCAGTGAGAAAAATAGGAATGCATGGAATGAGCACATCTTTTCCATTCGGCTTTCCGTTAAGAATAGTTGCCTCGATTTTTGTCTTCTGATCTTGATGCACATGATCGGTTCAAGTAGTCTTTCGATTGTTGCCGCATGTTATTCTTGAGATTTGGAAACACATGAATTTGCAATTCGTAAATAATCTGCTTCATTGAGAAGCTCGATTTTACTTACTCCTACTTGCTGCGGTGGTAGATCTACTAAGTAAAGAACGTTTGGGAGGCAATAAACACGATATACGCTTTTATAACCAAAATATCGTTTGTCGATTCACTGAATAAATAGAACAATTACTGTTTGCACTGGAAAGTTTTCATTATATATATAGATAATAGAATTATTATTAATAATAATAAGAATTATTATTATCGGCATCGATAATAATAATTCTATTTTGTATATGTGAGATAAACTCTGAATAATATATGCGGTTCACCGCAGCCAAAATATTGTGAAAGTTGAATGACTATAACTTGAGTAGATGACTATTAATTAATGGGAAAAATAAAGCCTGCACAAAATATTTTCGATTTCATTTCACTAACATTGACTGGCATCGATGACAATAATTTTATTTTGTTTGACATATGTGCGATTAACTTCGAAGAACATGTGCCGTTTGCTGTTTACTGTTTGTATGTTGTGTAAATTTTAAAATAATGTTGAATCATAGAAACATACAAAATGATTTGTTTGTAAATTATACTGTGATAAAAAAATGCTAATAATTGTACTATTCCTACAACCTTCACGCAAGTGCAAGCAATTAAGTTGGCAAAGTTTTATCGCAGTCGGATGAATGGTACCGCAGGGCATAAAATACTAACACACAAAAATTCATTTTTATATATAAAATTAAATCGTTCGTTATTCAAGTGCGTATTCATTACTCGAGTACAAAAATATTTCGATAACGTGAGAATTGCCCAAATGCTTGTCAAATTGTAAATTAAAAAAAAAAATAATCTTGAAATTAACATAAACCCATTGTAAACCTATTGTATATTTTGACTTCTTAATTTATATCATAACTTAGAGCAGTTTTACTATTATTTCAAAGAAGGAAAATTATTACTTCAAAACGATAAGAACGGAAATTGAAAATTAGAAGTACCCGTAGTAAGTATTTATACACTTATGGCCAGTTTCGGAAGATGAGATACTGGTCACTATTACTAACATAATAATTTTGTAAACTATTCAACTCATTTCTGCACAATGAATTGACGTAAGAATATTTCTGAAAGTCTTTATTTAAAAAAAAACTGATAAGGCTGTAACGTTTAAAAATATTAACATTCGTTGATGAAATATAGCTATTATTTTTATTTGGAAGAATGACATTGATTCAACACTGCTGTATTGATACTTCAACATACTACAGATACTTATTTCATTATGTAAATTAAAAAGAAAGCAAAAGTTTTATTTTCACAATAACATGCGTTTTTATTCAGTTGTATCAAATTCTTTTCCCTTTAAAAGACTCATTGTAAATGAATGTAAATTTCTGCATAAAAATTTACAAAATGTAATTAATCAATTCAACTCTAATTTCCCCATCTTCTTGTTTCCCACTTCTTTTTGTGACCTTATCCTTTTTGTTCCATGTCTCCTATGTCAGATATAATGTAAGAAAGTGCAATTATTTCCTAACTTACAAAGCGATGTGAAAATATTTTTATATGTTCCATGCAATTTTAAATAAAATGAGTGAGTTTTAACTGCTCTTAGAATTTTTAATTACTGATCACTTTAAATAAATTTTTATAATTATATCTACATGATTAATTTAGATATTAATTCCTATTTTTTCACTCCAACCAACTTCCAAAGCATTAATGTTGGCTTTCAATTGTTAAAATAATAATAACTATTCGCCATATTTCAATTGTTAATAAACTCAAAATATTTCAAAAGTCACCAGCTGTCATTGTTATAAACAGCAATATAACTGTTTAAATGCTCAACAAAGTTACAAATGCAAACAATCTAACAGAACAAACAATGAATCCATGCTCTGTTGCTTTATGTTAAAATTCATTCACTGTTTTAAAACCGAACGTTGTGCGTTTTTTTTTTTTTCTTTTTTCTGAGTAATGATGATTAGTGCGATTCTCGAGAATTTCAATGAGGTTACGACCATCTTTGGACCCATCGCCTTAATGGTGATTTGGGAAATGCTAAAATATTTCCTTTACCCTGATTTTCCATCTCTTGGGGATATTGATTCAGACTTTGATGCGGATGTGCCATCTTATCCGCCTGTTCCGCGAGCTGCTGTTGTGCGCTCGTATACAGTTTATAAGATATGCCAGGCTTTGAAGCTGCCTGCTGAACTGGCTCCTATTCAAGTTCAGAAAGTTGAGGCTCCACTTGTAAAATCTTTAACGATTTACAAGATGCCTTAAATTTGCCGGCACGACTAGCTCCTATAGGAACTCCAGTTGTGGAGTCCTATGTGGTCTACCAATTTTGTATGGCCATGGATTTGTAAGCTGAGTACCGACAACGGTAGAATGCAGTGTAATATTAAAACTGTCTTCAGCTGATCAATAATGTTTAAAACTGTCTTCTTTGGTTGCCAGATACTGCAATAAAAACTGTAATCGGCGTCTAGATGTGGTTTCCAAGACTGTCATTGATTGCAAAGTGCTCTTTCAAATATTGTCGTCAGTTCAAAGATGCTATCTTGGAATCAAGAGAGCCGTCGGATGCAGCGATGAAGAGAGGGTTGGCGGGGGGGGGACGAGAGTAGAACACCTCCAATCGGTGTTCACTGGGCAACGGGGCAGTTCCCTGGAGCTGAAACGGCTAAGAGGCTACTCAACAATAAATTTAAATAAAGAATATTTATTTAATCTTTCAAAAAAGTGTACTTATTTTATTGTTTTGAAGAAATACATTTACATTTCCGTGCTACAAAAATCCGCTCCCTTCATTAAATATTGCAATACAAATTGTATTTATTTATGGCGTAATGTCTGTTGAATTTTAAAGTGCATGCAATTTATTAATTTCTTGCATCACATTTTCTTTGAAGAAATGCAACCTGCCCGAATAGAAATTATGTGCACTTTAAAGGATTTCAATCCTGAATATTTAAAACGTAGACTCCATGATCTTTCTTGCATCAATAAAAATATCTTTCTACTATTATAAATTTCCCAGGTAGCCTTTGTCGTTATCTGTAGAAGAATTTGTAAACAGGGCTTGGGAGTGAGTCTATAATCTCAACTCCCTAAAGTTTTGTTACAAAAGTGACATAACATGGATATCCTAACATAATAAACAGTGAAGTGAGATTTTATGAAGGAATTCGGCTTAAATATATAGGAATTTGAAAATACAGGGACTTTATTGCATTTAGGAATCATTGTTGTAATTGGAAAAAAGAAAAGCTTAAAATCATGGCGACAGCAGTTAAAGTGGTTTGAGAGAGGATGATTATTTACGATTTTATAAGGGATAAGAATATTTTTTCCCTGTTGTGTGCTAAGGAGGAATTACAATTAATAAAAGGATTTAGGTAGTTCCTCCCCGCCCCTTTATTTGAGTGAAATAGTTTTTGGAGAGCTTTTTATGAAATCTTCGAATGTCTAAATTTTAAAGTTTCTGTGAATAAAATCACGTCTTATATACCGGAATATAATGATCTGCAAATAATAGCCAAAAAATTAAATTGACGTCAATCAGCAAAATGACATCAAAATGCATATTCGCATTATAGATTTAGTAAAAATAGCGGAATTCAGGCCAAAGATTTATATTTCGTAATTATTGTATACCAATGCCCTGTCTTACGCAAAGTCCGTAGTCTTACGCGATTGAGGAGGGGGGGGGGGGGCATCCTTTTTGGAAACTGTGGGAGAGAGTATGGGATGACTATTCCTGTTGATTTCATCATGTATGTAACCTCATGCTTGTCAAATATTGCTGATAGTATGCCGGCCAATAAGTATATAATAACGTACTAATAACCAGCAGTAAGAAAATGTAAAGTATGTCTTTAAAAATGAAGGAGATTTATCATATTCACAAAATATCTGCGCATAAAAGCGATCTGTTTGATCTTATATTTTTAGAATCAGAAAATTTTGCTAAAAATTTGAATAAGATAGATTTCTATTACTGAGAGAAAAATAAAAACTTTCTTAATTTTTTTAACTTTTGGGGGGATCACAATTATTTAGTTAGCGTAATTTTTAGTCAGAAGATTAGACGTCACCAATTAAAGAAGTGTGATGGCTAGAAATAAATAATTGTTAGAGAATTTAAAAAAAAATGACTCATTTTGTCACAATTTTCACAAAACTGAGATTATATTTTGTTGGGAAAAGCGCGCAAAAGTAAGAATGGAGAAAAAAGTGAAACTGTATAAACATAACTTATAAATATGCATAACAAGAATAGATAGAGCAAACTAGAACGAGATTGTCTGTCATAGGTTCGGCCATAGCATGATAGGTAATTTAACTATTTTGAAAACCCTTAAAATTCATTGGAAAATGTTATTATGTTGTTTTTTATATGTTTAATTGATATGAAAGTTGTATAAACATACCTTGTTTATAGTATGATAAATAAGATGAAAAAGGCCATTAAAGACAAGAGGCAATAAGTTGTTGTCTAAGATGTAATATATATATACACGAAAACAGTCGAGATATCAATGCTATTACAAACATAAAAAAAATCGACTTTTTTAAGAATATATGGGGAAAATTATAGAATTATAGATTAAATAAATGAAGAATATGTGTGAATTTTAGAACTTTCAAGGAAAATCTCTTACATTTTGTACAAAATACAATATAATACTTTGCACATGTTTATAAAATATTTCGGAAACTAAACTTTTAAATCATTCATACATAAATTAATTTTTACACAATATTTTTTTACAAAGAGAATAAAGCTATTAAAGACAAAAGGCGATAAGTTGTTGCCTAAGTTGTAAAATATATACTAAAACAACCGGGAGACTAATGCTACCATGCACATACAAAATCGAATTCATAAGAATATATGGGAAAATTATATAATTGTAGATTAGATAATTGAAGGAGACATACAAATTCCAGAACTTTCATTGAAAATCTCTCTAATCGAATCTATTTGACTTCGACCAGCCAGCAGACTGACTTCACATGAATCTATTTTATTAAAATTATGCTAGAAATCTTCACATTTTATCTAAAGTCCATATACGAAATTTCATCCGTATACCTCGAAACATTTTTGAGTTACCGTGTTCACAAACAAGTATGTAATGCCAAATAGTAAGTTTTTCTAACTCAGGAAGGTTTGAAACGTGGATATTCGTCAAAACTATGAATTTAAACTGTTTGGCGAGCACAATAGTTTCTATATTTCGAATACGGGAGAGTAAAAATAATAAAATGGATAACTTATTGTAAAGTGGAGTAACCAGAGCCATTTGGATAAAAAGGCGATTGGCTCAAAAGTTTTTCAAGTATTCAGTATTTTTGTATATAGGAGAGAAATAATCTCAGGGATAAAAGGGAATGATCTCAGGGACACTAATCACAGGGATAAAAGGAAACTAATATTAATGTTTTTAAAATAATTTTAAAAACATTCTACTGAATTCTTTGCTTTAATTTAAATTCTGCGCTTGTAAGTTTTAAGACGAAGTGTTTTCCGCGCATCAAAATATAGTTCAAAGGTGTGTTGCAATTTATACAATTGTCTAGCATTGTAAGGATTTTTTTTTAAAAAAATGTTTTTTTTTTTATTTCCTGTCGAATATGGATAGTAAATTTAAGTTTTATAAATAATTTTTTAATGCATGGCAATTGCAAGAGTTAGAAAAAACTTTTAGAAGTTGCTTATTTTTTGGGTTGAATAATTTTTAAAGTATCGTATTGATAATTTATTCTGTCCTTCTTTATACTGATATTTTATTTCCATAGATAAAGGTATTTCACGAAACAAATATTTCCATAGATAAAGGTATTTC
>JAPMOR010085249.1:121658-167404 GCA_026543865.1 Argiope aurantia
ATAAAGGTATTTCACGAAACAAATATTTCCATAGATAAAGGTATTTCACGAAACAAAACAGATTTCTTATAGAAATAACCTTCTATATAAGGTTATTCTCTAAGAAGTAATATATAATTATAAAAGATAATTTTAATTCATAAGTGTAAATTAAGATAAGTTCTACAGTTCTGTAAACTTTGGTGAAATCTACATTGCCAACTAGACATTTAATTTTATATGAAGAAAAAAATGCCAGTTTACAAAGCTAGTAAGTATTATGTTATAAAAAATATTTAGAATTTCATTTTGTAAAAACTATGTTTAAAAGAATTAAAAAAATATTTTAATGCAAAGTAGATTTCTGATCCATGCATTTAATGCGAATTTCTGAGTTGAAAATCAACTGGAACGAACAAGTAACAACAACAACAAAAAGATTGAAACAACGATATTATGGATTTTATTTCCTTCCATATCATTTGAAAAAAAAATAGCCATTATGCAGTTCCAAATGTTTTCGATCATTTTAAACACGTTTATTTCAATAATAATCCTCTACCAGCTTCAAAAATAAATTGTTCTCAATAAAAAAAGCCTGTTTCATAAAGATTTTATGGCAATGTTTCCAACATAAATCTTTTCAAAGAAATGTGAGAGAAAGAAATTCAAGCCAATAAGAACTCAATAGGCTTCATATCATGACCTTCTTTTTATTATTTGACACTCGACAAATTCCCCTCTTATCCCCAAAGTTTATCCATTCGAGTACCAGGAAAAGCAATTGAGCCGCTGGAGACGGAAAATTCATGCCGATACAAATTGTCCATCGAGAGGCACCAATTCGTGCCAATCGTCGCTTCAATCTCATCTCTCCAAAGATCACGAGCCGGCCGTTTCAAGAAATCCGGAGCAATTTTTGCCGGGGCTTCTCGGATGATTAATCCATATTGCCATAGGCTGCAACGGCGTGGGTGGGTGGGCAAACGAAACGCCCCGGTTCCGTAGAATCCTTTTAATTAAGTCAAAGAGAATCTTTCTCCGGGGGAAGATTTATGGTCGCGGAGATGGCTTTTAAGGCCTCAATCGTTCTGCATTTGCAAATCGGTCGCGATTGTTTGAGCAGCCTAAATAAATGCCAGAGAGAATTTTAAACATTTCTACCTCCCCCCCATAAACAGAAAATCGAGTCCGATCTCGAATGACGCAGTTAAGAGGGGCGCGCAGTTAATTAGACGTAAAACTCATTTGCATGACGCTGGTGCCCCTGCTCTCTAGAAAACTATATTACTCGGGAAATTAATTCCGCAGAGCCCAAACGACGGGGCTGTGCCACAGCTGGAGAGTGCGCCCCATTTCGAGCAACTGGTCTGTGCTCGAAAACGCCCTCGGCCCATGTGACATACTTCAAAGTTCTCTCTCTGCTGCGATTTAACGGTGTATCCCAAAACATGGGTTTTAATTTTCACTCTTTACACCGTAGAAACACGAGTCGCGACACGGATTGTTGACCGTTAATCACGCCCGTGGAAAGGCGCTGAACGATCTGGAGTCGCCCCATTATGGTCGCCCGATTGAGCCGAGGCGGTGCGGAGCTGTTAAAACAGCACGTTTCATTGAATCCTCGCCGCCCCTTTTCAAAATAACCACTCACCCGTCTATCGTCAGAGCGTTTCGGACAATATAACACGACAAATAAAAAAAAAGCTGCAACCCAGGAAAAAAGTGTGTAAGCCCCGTTAGATATCGATATAACGCGCACAGTATGATATAGGTGAGTGGTTATTGTCTCAACAAGGGCTTCAACCACGCGACCATTTTAATGACGATTTACGCCTTGCTAAACGCCCCAGCCTTTCAAAATATATGTCGATAGATCTAGGTATAAAGAAAAGGCTCGCGGGGGTCGGAGCAGCTGGTTTTAACAACGCGAAAAAGTAGAAGGGGAGGAACGTGTAACGTTTCCTTACGAATTATTTCCCCTTACTGTTGGCAATGCTAGAATCGTAAAAACACGGGCGAGCGCCACATGGTGGGGGGATTTTACATCATTCCGAGTGTGAGACCACTGTCATAAAGCCATCGATTGTAATCGGTAAAATAGCGGTAATGTTGCACGTTCGATTTTATCTTTCTTTGGCTTCTGTAAGGTTTCCTCTCTAGGCCGCTCTTTTTTTTTTCTGCTTTCGCTGTGGAAATATCTATAGCTGTTCGGAACACCGTTTTAAAAGGGAGAAGCGAAAATATTTCGAAACTTTGGAATAAAGATTTGATTTGGTTTTGGATTTACGTTGGAGACAGCGGTTACAGGTCACGTGGAATGAAATGATTCTCGTTTGAGAAGGGAAAGGGTTTTCTTTCCCGCCTTGTTTAATGTATTTTTATTTTCTCAGTTTGACTGTGAAAAAAAATTTCCGTATCTGTCTTTTTTGAGTAAATGTGAGTTTAGACGAAATAATGATTGTTATTGTTTTACTAGCCGTCTCTGGCGACCTGCTTTTTCACCCAGATTATTGATTTTTTTTAGGTTGTTAAATCATGAATATGGAATACATTTGAAAGAAAATATCATCTTATTATTCGGCAAAACTGAAAAAGAATTTAATTGGATCAATATACTATTAACTTTAATGAATACAAATTTAAAAGTTTATATACTATGAAAAATTTCAGAAATAATGTCCAAAAAGGGATTTAAAAAAAATCTTAATTTGAACATTGACATAGGTACGCGATTATGTTTTGATATATGAAGTTAAATTTCATCATAAACATTAAAAACATAGTTGCAGTTGCGCTTAGTTGCCCTGTTTGATATTTTATTCAAACAGGGTAGTTATGGATGAATAAATCGAAAACTGGAATGCCAACTTTATTTAAGAAATGTTTTTTTTTTCAAATTTAATAGCAAAATTTTTGTTTTGCAAGCAGCATAAATCTGTAAAATTTAATTTTAATTAATTAGTTTTATCATAGTTACAGACTGTGTATTGTATTTAAAGTTATTACTGAAAGTAAAAACATTATACAGAAATGAAATTGATATCATTAAAAAAGTCATTGTTTTCAGTTTTGAAACAATATAAAAGCAATTTTTGTGAAATGGTAGTTTGGGAAGATATGATAATCAATTTTCATAGATAAGTCATAGCGAGTTTCTACCTGATTATCTATAATAAGGATGTTAAATCTGTGTTCCCAATTTTATTTGTCTAGCTCTCTTTGGTTTTTAGTTATCGTGCTAACTTATATTCAAACAGCCAAACAGACAGACTTCCTCAGAATAGTATTTGTTCAAAATTTGATAGAAATCCACAAATCTGGTATAAAGACCGTATACCACATTTCACCCATCTAGCTCAACGCATGTTTGAGTTATCTTTGTTACAGACAGAGGGACATTTTCCGAAAAGTGTTTTTCGAACTCAGGAAAGTCTGAAACGTCCAGATTCCTTAAAATCTTGAGTTCGAATATTTTGACGTTTACAATACTTTCTCCACACTGCATATAAGAAGAAGTAAAAAGAAGTTAAATACTTGTTTATAAACACTGAGCATTGTTCCAAAATTTAGTCTATCAATTAGGAAACATATTTGCTACAGAGTATTACAAAAATGCACGTCTTAAAAAATTATTTAACTATCAGTTTCTTTTTTTATCTGATGATTTGTTTTTAAAGATAGAACATTATGATTCCTGCTGCATTTTTAGACTATTTTGATTTTTATCGATGTTTTACCCGAAAAAATAAAACCTAAGTTCAGAGAATTCTTTCCAACTATGCCTATTTTGCATTCGCATTTTAGTGAGTAAACTAAGAAGATATTCTTCTTTACAATTTAGAAATAACAGTGAAATTCCATGCATATTCAAAACATTTATGAATTCATATTAAAAAACTACAGAGAGAATCAAACAAGGCTTAACTCTTTCAAAGAATTCCAAATTCCTTTTCACAGTCGAAAGCGATAAATACGTGTCATTAGGCTTATAAACAAAGAAAAAAAGGGAAGTTTTGGATCGAAAGGAAAACAAAGTGCATTATATGTCATGAAAAGAGAGTCAGGCTAATCAAATAAGAGCCAAATGCATAAAAAAATGACGCCGATAGTACGTATGTTTCTTTTTTAAATACTTCATTGCTTTTTTTGAGAGCGCAGTTAGGAACAAAACACATTAATTCCCTGCAATGCCATCAAAGAGACAAGAGGACATCTTTATTTCCGATAACGACATTTCAAAAAGTTGAAAAGAAAATGGCAAAATGCAAGATGCTTTTAAAAAATCACAAAAAACTAAGATGGAAGGAAGGGAAAACTGAATAATTTGTGTTCGGCTCCATAGAGGCTGAAAAGCGTCTTTCAAACATTGCTTGAGAATGCGATTCGAATGAATGTTAAACTGCAGATGGCAGCCATCTTGGACTTCTAGTGATTTCTTCATTTCAGGGTAATATGAAGAATTATAATTTGATCCAATTTGTGATATATAAATTTTTAAAATCAATTTTTAATATCAAATAACATTATTAGCCGAAGAAAAATATTTTAATTGTGGGTAAAAAGAAGATAACTGATAATTTGAAGAATATGTTGGAAAAAGAAAAGGTGATTTCATTTAAGAGCTATATGTGCTTTCCTAATATGATTCAATTAATACGTAATAATTTTTTTTGTATTAATCGACTTTTAATATTAGAGTTCCTTATTACATAATTAGTAAAATATCGGCTTTTAATCGATCATTTATAAGCTATTAATATATTTAATTTTTCTATTATATAATTCTTTTATGTTAACATTGAGTTTCGTTCGCGTTGTGATTGGTAGATAGTGAGTCACAAAACCCTAACATTTTAATATTTGAGGTTGGTTTTACCAGTATTATATAAAATATTTAAAGAAAACTATTATTATGTCTTAGTAAGTATTTATATTGCACTTGACAACGAAATGGTAAAAAAAAAAAAAAAGGAAATGTAAAGTTTAGGTTAATCTCAAATCAGTAACAAATGAGTTTAAACCAATATTATTTGTAAATTCTACTTTTAAACTCACCGTTTGCTGCAACGCTAATGAACAGCTTTCCAGTTTGCTTAACTTCTCCTAATAACGGAAATGTTTCTTCTCTCTACTAGTAATCGGCTAAATTCCTAAGCAATACAGCGTGTTAAACCTGTAATTCTTAAAAAATAATAATAATGGAGTGGCCAGCGATATCAAATAAAGAAAAATTGCGAAGAAAGATCGAGCGAGAATCTGTCAATTTGAAAAGAAATGCTGAAAAGGTTTCAATTCCTAGTGAAACTAACTTTTGCTGTGACCATCAATAAATCCCAACATCAGAGTTTTGACAAAGTTGTTCTGATTATTAATGATCAGAGTACAATATTTTCCCATGATCAAGATTGTGTAGCATTGCACAGGTCGAAATCTAGAGCTGGAATTAGAATCCAGATTAAAGTAAGCAGCATGAAAAATATTGATTTTAAAATTCTCTTAGTTAATAAAAATCAAGCGACATGAAATACTATATTAGAATTTTTTAATGTTTTTAAGAAAGTGTTTATTTAAATTGTTTAATTTTTTAAAATTTCATGTTTTAGTTTTTCATACCTGCCATAAAAGTTAAAATTTTGATCAGATTTCATCTAAATTTTAACTAATGCTAAAATATTTATTTATTTTTCTTAAAATTTGGAATTGAGAGTTTTTACTCATAACACTTTTAAACAGTTTGCTTCTATTCACTTTTGTTGACTGAAGGGACAGAAACAATCCCTCAGGTAACCTCACTAACCTGAGGACACGCATGATTCGAAGGCTCAATATCGGGGCTGGTGAGCGAAAGGACGAAGCCTCCTAATATGATGTAGAAATATTACCAGCTTAAGAAAAATAAGGTAGCTGTGAAGATAACTGTTATAGCAGCTCCTAACCTATTTTCGAGTCTTACTCATTCTTCAACTTCAATAGAGAAAGAGTTCAAATTATAAATTTCATTCGCTCCGCAGATAATACTATTAATTCATTTGGCGTGGTTCAACATGTTTTTATTGACTCTTATGGCTGCTCTACAACTCTAGATGCTTTAAGTGGCATTGCAAGCATGCTTTCATTTACAAATTTCTGTGTAAAAACAAATAAATTTATAAGAAAATGAATTAAAAACAATTCCTAGAACATGTGGATATATTAGAATATCCTATGTACGTTGTATGTGCACCTCCATATTTTTTTCAAGACAACTTTTCGCCATTTGTCAAATAAAGAGAGTTAATCTCAAGAATATCAGTTCTAGAATAATTCTAGAAAAAAAGAAAATAAAAATATTTGCGAAATTGCAAAATGTGTGTAAAAAAATATTTAGAAAATTATATTATTATTTGAAAAGACAAAACATAAAGTTTCAGTATTTCTGCTTAATCGTGAATTTTAAAACATCTGTAATTTATACTAGTTTCTATAATGATATTTAATTAAAAAATTTCCTCTTCTTTATGTGATCGTGATTAAAAGTATTAAGATTTACTGCCCCTCCCTGCCCCCTAAACATACGAAATGCACGTTTGGTTTTGCTAAAATTTTGAGCTGAACTTCTATTTTTAAGATTCAGCCTAAAAAATTATTTTAAATGTGTCACCTAACATAAGGATTTCCTGACTTATGTTAGATGATACATAATTCCTTAAACACTGCGATACACTTTTTAGAAACCGAATCTTGAGAAACTCACTACGTTTTAGACGTATTGAATTTTTTCAAAGACGAAAGTGTATTTTTCGGAAGAAGATTTCAAGAATTTTAGAGGAGAAAAACATATATTATTAACTTATTCACCGAATATGACGAAATATCTCGTTATATTAAGGGGGCATAAGTTTTTTTTTCCGTCAAGGAAATTTTTTAAATAATACGTAGATTGGATTATATTTTACATCGTTCTTTATTAGTAATATCTATTGTGGCTTTGTGGAAACCCTTTACATTTGCATAGTTTAATTTTAAATGTTAATATAACGTTTTTCATAAAATACACGTATTTTCTGATATGTGAATTTGAATATTTTGCATTTTAGTAATGCCATAATTTGCATGTTATGCATTTTCAAAATATGGCTAACAATTATTTGAAGAAAAAAATATTTATGAAAAATAGCCTAAAAATATGGAGATGATTACAGCTTTCACCTATTAGTACAGGACATCTTCTTTGATACCTAAACTATTCCGACTGATTGAAAGACATTTTCCCGATTATATCTAGCTTAATTCTTTAAGAACAAACGTCACCAAGGGGTGCAAATTGCGATATTTGAAAAATCTTAAAAAGAATCGAAATTTTATTCTTTCGATTGTAATGTTGCTTTTTATATGCATCTTTATTTCAAGAAACATCGCATCGCGAATTAATTCATTTATTTCGCATAATTGATTTAATTTTTTGAAGC
Organism: Argiope aurantia; assembly: GCA_026543865.1. Classification (NCBI taxonomy): domain Eukaryota; kingdom Metazoa; phylum Arthropoda; class Arachnida; order Araneae; family Araneidae; genus Argiope; species Argiope aurantia. Next base: position 129,089 of record JAPMOR010085249.1, read on the forward strand.
AAAAATATTTGATTTATATATTTTCTAAATATATCATAAAATATTTTGTCAAAATAAATATTCAACAAGCGAAATGCGATTTTATTACTTTAAGCGTAAATAACTTCGCACTAAGGGGAAAAAATCATAATGAAACGAGTTTAACAAAAATTAATTCAGCGATTAACAAAAATATAATAAATATTTGCGCAAATGGTAATGAACAATTTCGAAATTAAGGCGTCACTTTCCTGAATTGAATGTTCATATCGTAAAAACGTTTCTGATTAGATGGATAGGATTGGAGACATTGGAAAGAAATGTAAATTCACGTGAAATTATAGATGGGAGCAACAGGTGATAAAATAGATGTGTCATGTATATAATGTCATTCTTTATATGTCATTCGTATGCTGAAAACACACTTGTTTGGGGTTTCCCTTTCTTGTTAATCGACATGAGCCATTTGTTTATGTATGGTTTTATTATTTTTTGGTCATGGAAATATGTGAAAAGATACATACACATTCAAGCTCTTGGCGAACCAAAAAATTGTCCAACCAGTGAGCAGTGAGCCACAATTTAATCCTTTAGAACGAATATTGGTATCATTCTGCAATCCTTAATAAATAATCCGAGGTAAATAAATTGATATTCGAAACTGATGGTTGTGTTTTCTAACGCACAGATATTGCGATGCTCTGCGTGTTTTGATGTCAGACGGTCAGATACATAAAAATATTGATTTATGAATTATAATAAGTGAAAAATCTGAAAAGAGTTATGGCTTTGATATCCAGGAATGTTTTAATGAAATGCAATACATTGTCTTATTTTAAATCTTGCGTGTAGGTATTTGACTTTATTTTATTCAGAACTAATTGCTTTAGGCAACTATCTGGTTTGCTGGAAATTAATGTCCATTCGCATGCCTATGATTTCGTCAAATTGCCAAACATTAAAGTCTTGCTTTGAATTGTCTTACACTCTTTATTGTGTACATTGACCTTTCTAATTTAGACCAATCTCACAATATCCTAGCATTTTTAAAAATGTTAATGTGCGGTTCATCTTTTTTCTAAATTTCGTAGTGCTGTACCTTCACTCTTTTATTCGTCTTATAAACTACACAGATATTAAATAGAATCAATCCTTCTTCATTAGCGTTCAACAATATAAGAAAATAAAGCCATAAAATATTTGACGAAATGATGAAAATGGTTTGAATTTCACGGCGGTATTGCAATTTGTTGTTGGAAATCATTACAAAAATAAACACTTAGATAATTGTCAAAATTCATGAAAATTCTGCACGACCATTAAATTGCTGTCATCAAAAAGGCAATTTTTAACATTTCAAAAATTCATTTCAAGGTGCATATTACCACATTTTAATCGCCAAGTTATACCTTGTGTGTCAAGTTTGGTAGCTGCAAATGAAACATTCTAGTATGTAGAGCGCCAGTGCATGCACAGAAGGCCACGCAAGCATTCACTCTCTCTCTCGCTCACACACAAACACACACACCTTTGCTCTTTTCGATACTAAATTTAAATAAAAATTAAAATTGGAATATCCGTTTCTGATCTATGGCTGGCTGGGAAATACAGTGGAGCTTCCCATGACGATCATAATTCATTCCCGAATCTCCCTCTTAATGCGAAACAAACATTAAGCGAAATAATTTTTTCCTATCAAATCAATATAAAGTAAGATAATGCGTTCCATTCCAAAAAAATAATCAATCAGATTAATAATAATCCAATTCATTATTTATAACATACGCTTTTTAAAAAAATAGTTGTATAAAGACATTTGTTGTTACCTGTGTTTCAAAATTTGGAGAAAAGGAGACACAGCATTATCATAAAATAAATTTGTAGCACCCTATTTTCTGAATACAGTAATGCTTTTTTCCATTCGATGAAACAATGTCTTATGCTTTCAGCATCTCCCATATTAAGGCTGATGAGGTAATTATATATCCTTCTCTGCTGACGAATCTCTTCACAACTTCTGATTATGACAAAGAATGCAGTTTCTAGCTATCATTCATTCATACTCACATGTTATCCAAATACTTCTCCCTCATATCGCAATATAAAGTAACCGAAATGTTTCGCATGTTTGTTTTATTAAATTTCACTGTACTGTATATTTTGCAATTCCGTTTTTAATCTGAAAGAAGAAAAAAAACATCACCGAGTAAATGTTAAACACAGACTGATGGCAGCGACACTGGCAAGATTTTGATCATGAGGTTGCCTTATCACTCGTTTTGCGAAACATCACTCGTTTTGGGTATAACTTTTTTCCCTCATAGTGTTTTGCTCTCTATGCGAATTACTCATTAGAAGAGGTGCTCGCGTAGTGAGGTTTGAATATACTTCTGTAAATGGATAATTATAGTTTTTAATTTCATTATAATTTTTTCGACAAAATGAGGGCTTTCAGAGCCTTTTTTACTTAAGCGAAGTTATTGCTCGCAGAAATATTAATTTACAACACCTAATTAACTCCTTCGCATACAATGACATGTCTAACAAGAGCATCGAATTGCATTGAAATTAGGTGAAAGTATTAAGTAATTTAATACGCAAATATTACTTAGAAACGCTTCAATATGTCAAATGCTTCTTAGAATATTACAGGAATTAAAGTAATAATAAATGTCCTAAATAGAATGTATAATCTAATGTGAAAGTTAAATAAATTCCTATGAAAAGGGGTTTTTATATTCATGCACAGAATAGCAACAAATTGGACAAACAGAAAAGACAAATGGACATAATTAATCTAGATGAATATATTTTAAGAACATTTTTTTACAAGAGAAGTCAAATGCAAAATCTTATAGCTGAATTCATCAGCATTCTGGATGGTTATTATTTTTATTGAAAGGAACAGTTGGTACTTCGAAATTTTTATATTGGAAAGATGAAATTCCTTTATTTCAAAAGCACTCTGATAAAAAAAAATATTAAATGGTGTGTAATAGCAAGAAATGACCGAATACTTGATATAATATGTACATTTCAGGTTCAGAAGGTGAAATGAAGCAAAGCAATGCGAAAGTTAGTGTAAGGATTGTTCTAAGTAGAATACTATTGCGGAAATAAAATAAAAATATTTTCACTATAAGAGCACTGTATTTATATTTAAATTTTTAGTTATTGTTAAGAGCTACGATTTAATTATTTAAGAATACAGACATAATTTGAAAAGTGTTTAGTAACTACCAAATGGTCTAAAATACACCAATATTTTATGCCAATAAATACTTGAATTAAAACAGATACCTTAAACATATAGTCATTTCCAAGAAAATATAGCATTTATCCTGAAACGAGGTGGGAATATAGATCTTACTAAAAATGTATGGAAAAAATTATTTAAAACTTTTATAATTCATTTTTAAAAAGTCTGAAAAATCTTTAACCAATTGAAAAGCTTTGCAAGAGATTAAAGGAACATCTTTATCAGGAACATCCTATCAATAATATTTAATTAAAAAATATATTTCTAGTTTGATTCTTTTACAGTTATAAATATATGCGATAATTAATGTTAAATGTTTTTCAGCTAAATATGAACTGACTTGGGAAAAATTTAAGTAAAATTTCAGTATTTTTTTTTTTTTTTTTGCAGTCTTATCTATTCAACTCAGTAGTTTTTGCTCAGTCTTATCTATTTTTAAAACTCTTTTTTAATAGAAATTTCGCAAAATTTATAGACTTACCATCTTGATATAATTATTTTTCCATTAACATTTAATTAGTTTAACAAAAGTTGCAATATGAACACGAAAAACGTTTTTCAAAATGGCTCCAATAATTTTTATCATTAGTGTAATTTCGATTTAATCCAATACGAGAATATAAAGAACATTTAACATTTTTTCACAAGGCGAAAACTTTTACAAGCATTTATAAATAAATAAATCTAAAATGTATTTATTAATTTCTCTTTTTTTTAAAGAAGTTATAACACTAAGCTTTTTAAAGAATTTATGATTTTCTGCAATTGGTATATAAATAGATAAAACTATGCAAATATTTCTCTTAGATTTGAATTTAAAGGCACTTGTTAACAAATTAATTAAAATATAAACGAAAACAGACATAAAAATTATTTGTAAATATGATTGTGTTTTGTGTAGCCCTTTCTAAAGAGTAAAAATAATTGTGTGGATTTATCTTTCCACTTACGGTTTTGATTTAAAACTTGATGCATTTTTTCCTACATCCATTTACCTCGCTACAGTTTTGAATTATCGTGTTCACATTCATACAGGAAGATAAAAATTCCCTCGAATATAATTTTTAAATGGGTTTTATGGATTTGGTGCTTTTAAACGATGATAATCAATATTACGAGGTCGAAGTTTTCTAAGATTATAATACTTTATGTTCATTTCTGATATCCTAAAGTAAAAACTTCATTAAAATAGGAGCAAGGATTTCAAGGAGGATATCCAAACTTGTTGCCAGTCAAGCTGGATAAAGGATTTACATGCATTCTTAATTATTGCAATGAATGAATTGCCATTTGCACTCAATAAAAACAACACATGTATTTTTAATTACAAACTATATTTTTTAAAGATTGTTATCCATATATTTCTTGCTTCACTTCAACTTTATTTTACGATCACTTAGGCCGTGTTAAAATTTTTTTATCCGTTTTTATGATGAGTGTCAAATTAAAAAAAAAATGTTTTTTTCTTAATTATATTGCAGGAATAAGGTGTAAACAACAAATTTATTAAATATTGTAGTTGTTTGAATTATAAATATACAACATAAAACACCAAAAAATATCGCTGAAAGAATTTTTTTTAATCAGATAAAAATAATGTACCGAAAAAAGGATTAATGTCCCTGAAAAGTTTTAATTTCAAATTTTAAAATCATGTAAACATATTTTTTTTGTATTAATTCCTTACAACGTAATTGAAGAAAAATGTTAAACTTTTAAATACTTAAAACAAATATCTAAGTAAAATTTCTAAAAAATCTTTTCTTAAGCAGTACTTATTCCTCAAGAACTAACTAATAATCCCATTTAGTAGCTTTAGGATTAACAATTTACTCCATAAAGTATTTTGAATGATTTTTTAAAATTATGATGTAATTTATAAAGAATATACCAAACAATAAATGTTATCCTGTTTAAAGATATTTTCATTGAAGATAAATTTAACTGTAAAAACATTTTTTTTCAAAAGATTGTTTTATTGCATAAATGACCTTTTTATCTGGTATACACAAGAAAAATATGGGTGTGTGCGTAAATCAAACGTTTTTTTTTTTTTAATAAAATTACTTTTTATAGAACTACATCTTTTCTAAGAATGCATTTCTGAAACATTTCCACTAAAATATTAAAGTGTAAACTGAGTAATGGAAATTTCTGCCGCATAACTTTATCTTATAACTTGACATGTCATTGATTTAATAGCTGAAACGTTTTTTTTTAGATATATACTATTCAAGAATTTATGGTTTGTGGAACCTTTTTAAATATAGATTCACATGTCTAGATTGAAAAGCGCAACTTCTTAAGTATTTTATTTATTATACGATGTTTTGATGTTTGCAAGCGAGAATTCAGTTCTTTTTTTCCAATAAAAAATTATAAATCGTTCCGGAACATCATGATATTAAATTTAAAAAAATGAGAAAAAATTTGATTTAAAAAATTTATGTATTTGTCTTTTTTTTACAACAATGAATTTCAAAACTTTGAACGATATTACATTGAAGTTGTAGCATGTGTAGCAAGTAAAAAATGAAATTAGAGACCATTGATTAAATAATTTGGAAAGTAAACTAATAATCTTAGCTCCGATTCTAACCTATTAAGCTAATCAAGGTAGGCTAATTTTGATTATTTAACCAATTTATTTATATTTAATTATAACACTTAAATATAAAATATTTTCATTATTTAGTTATATTGTAAGAACAGAAAATTTAATTTTTAATATGTTATTATATTACATAATTATACAGGATGTCCACTTTAATCATATTCAACAATCAATTTAAAAAATGGTAGAGATAAGCATGTGATTCTAAATGAAAAAGAAATGCTTTAAGTGAAGAAAAGAATTACATTTCATGTCGCTTCATTCAAGTCATAAAAGGCTGCATTAACTAAATTTTATATAAGTCCCCAATTCTTTTAATTATATTTAGTAAAATATGTTTAACGTGCTAACATTATCAATGAAAGAGTTTGACTTATCTATGATCAATAGAAATCAAGTAACAATGATTTGTATTTACTACTATTTGAGACGATTTTAGACCAATTTAATGGCCACTTCGAGGAGGATGAACCATTCGAGGAGTAAGTGTACCGTTTCCTCTAAGCGATCTTTGATTTGTTTGATGTAATTTATTTCAAAGCCCAATAGCCAAGCCAACTTTGATTGCATAAGAGAGCAATATTCTTTTTACTGAAAATATTAAGATGGCAAGAATACAAGTATTGTACTATATAAGGCTAATAAGATCGGGGAAATGTATAAAAATTTATTGATTGTAACAACATAAAGTGCAATTCTTTATAGCATTTTTCAAATGGAATTATATCTCTGTCTCTAATGGCTTAGAAATCGGTTATTATAAATGGTAAGAGTAAACGCCTGTATAGAAAATTATGTAACATTTTAAAAAAGTGTTATAAGAAATATTAGTTCAATAAAAAAAATAATTTTGCGATGTCAAGAATATCTTTGCCAAATTAAAAACATCGCTCAGAGCATCAGTTTTGTCTTATCAGTAAATGTTTAATGAATGTGTCCAAGAAATTTGAGGAAATCATATTATTATAAAAAACGAGTTCCATTTCCTTACGTTAATAATAGTTTAATGAAACAAATTACCATATCTCTATTGGTTTTAATCTTGTATCAAATATTTTATTATGCTTTTCTTTTTACTGGGATATATTTCTTTCTTGTAGAATTTAATGGAAACTATTGCACATGAGCTGATGATGAAAACTGTTTTTTATTGTGAATGCCTTTCAATTTTTTTTATTCAGATTTTTTAGAAAACAAAAACTTAGGTAGCATTCATTTGATAGTATTATAAAAATGTCTCCTTTAGATCAAACGAAAATCTATAAATTCTGGAAACCAAAACTAAGGACATTTCTCCAAATATTTGAAAAATAAAGGCTAGTTATTCATAGAAAATTATGTTTAATTTCCCCAAATTGGGAAAATATGATCTCAAATATTTTGTAATTTATCATTACAATCCAAAATGAATTAAACTTTTAATAATTCTCTCCTTATTTTAAGCTGTTTCTACGGCATCAACTTTTTAAAAGCATTTTACAATCATCAGTTAAATAAATTACTGAATGTCGTAGAAAACTGATAAATTACTAAATGAATAAATAACAGCACATCATACAAAATGGTGTTATAAAATACTAATAATGTGACAAAATATTAATGTTCAGTTACATCTTGTAACTAAATTTCAGTTTAAACGATGACAAAGACAGAGTGTAACTGAAATTGAGTCAGAGTTGTTATCTATCGTATAACATGAATTATTTATCATACCAGTTTTTACTATAAATTATATCAATTGTCTTTAGAAATTGCTTAGTTTCATGAATAAAAAATACCAAAATTTGAATGAAATTGTTTAAAAATAACTGCTTAATCATGAATCAACAATTGAAACAGCCAAACATGTTTTCCCATCTCATGTACTTGACTTCTATAATCACGCATTAAAAACGAAGTGGTTTATGAGATTTAGGTTTTTGCGAAAGATTTATCTTCGAAATTTGGGTGCAAAATAAAAGTTTAAAAAAGTAAATATTTTAACACCATTCAAAATGCGCTAAAAGTGAAAAAAAAATTATTCTAAAATACAAATAGCATTAGCTTTGTTCATTAAATGTGAATAATGGTTTACTTTCCAAACGCCGACATCTGTTCACCTGAATTTCATTACCAGTTTTTAATAACCAATCAACGAACTACAACTCAATCCTTGCTTTTTCATCCTTTCCAACCAGAACTCCTCTCCATCAATTAGCAATCTAAAATGGCGGACGCTGGAGAGAACTCAGTTTTTAAAGACCAGCCCAGAAAACACATCTCGAAACATATCACCGAAGGATAGTCTTTGAAAACGACAGAAAGACAAAGACAGCCGGGGGTAGGGGAGAGGAGGGAATGATATTAAATGGGGATTGCGAATTGCGGATGCATTTATGCATCTACTTTTGCCTCATCATATGCATCTGCCATCTAGAAGAAAGGTTTCTTCTCTCCTCTTTAGCTTGATAAAAATCGCACTCCCAACTTTTTAGCTCGACTCGCAGGATCCATTAGCTTGATGGAAGACAGTCCTTCCCCCTGCCGTCCCATCCCCCAACCCCCTGAAGACACCATATTCTTTTGTGATGCTCGTTGCTGCTTTTGTTTTATGCCTTCGTTCCATCCCTTTCTTTTTCGTCTCCATCTTTCGATGTTCTTACAGTGATTTTCATCTATGGTCGCTTTCTATCCGCCCATACATATGCAAGATTCTCTTCCACTTAATTCCATTAGGAAAGCTGCTGGGGGACATTTGGACCATCCACCGAGTTGTCCCTCTTTAGTTTCTCGCAGATGTAAAATGAATACGCATTAGTCTTTGTTTTCTTCTTCTTATTTCCCGCCCTTTTTTTCCTCTCTCTTCTTCACTTCAGTTCTTGGGAGAAGAGGCAGCTTGCTGGCGTATTCGGTCTCCATCAAATTACAGAAGAGAGTTTGGAAGTCCGATTGTATTATCACCCCACGCATCGTTTGTTTCTCGTCGTCAGCCAGAACAGTTTTTAGAAAAGTGAATTTTAACTTATTATTTTTTGGTTCTTTTCCATTTTTTGCTCTTGATTTTTTTTTATTTTCTTCTCCTTTGAGTAAAAAGCTATTGCGCATACTCTAGAGAGCTTATTCTCAATTGGGTAGGCATGAATGATGGAGTTTGCTAGAATATATGATTTTACTCTTCTAAGTTTGGGAAAAATGTATCAAACTAACTTTGCTTTTATGTAGTCATTAAAACTATGTAAAGTATTTATCAGCAAATTATTTAAAGTAAAAAAAGATTAATCAAACAGGTAGCTTTTATTAATTAAACAGGTAGCTTATAGGGTTTTTTTGTAGCTAAACAGGTAGTACATTTTTAACATAATAGTTTTATTGACTGTCGTACTAAATTAAAAAATAATAATGCTCCGAAAAGTGAACTCTGAGTTTAAAAGCTTACATCTCTTCGTTATATCTATCTATATTAATAATAAAGATTAATATGAGTATGTGTGTTTGTGTTGGTACTGTGCAGGCCAGACCATTTGATTTATAACAACCGAATTTAGCACATATATATCTATCTTGGAGGATGAAAATATGAACATTAGAGCGATTTTTTGAAATTTAATTTAAATTTTAACTAATTAAAATTAAGCTGAAATTTAACATTTTCACGCTAAAATTTTCGAAAATTTGACGTAATAAACATAGCTGAAATTATTCTACACTATTTAAAAGTATTCTTTAATTTTTATATTATTTATTTGTGTAAACTTCTATCTTATACCGTTAATCATGTGCATTTGTTTTTGTGGTAATACAACTTTTATAATACATTTTTAACGTAATAGGTTTATTGACTGTCGTACTAGCTGTAAATAACATTATGCAACATGGATGATGAAAATATCTACAAAATTCTGTTCAGAATAGATCGGTGGACTTGCGGCTGCCAAATTTGGAACATAATTATTAAGAGAAATCTTTAAAGAATTATTTTAAAAGCTTGAATTGAAAATTAATCACATTATTAGCAGTTTCCTTTACTAATTGCAGAATATTATTGAAGAAAAAACTAGTTTACATCTGTTAAAATAAAAAATAAAAAGTTTTTCAGTCACATTAATTTTATATGTTTGCAATTATTTTTTTTACAATTTTTAATAAAATTTAAAAATATTTTTAAGATTATTTTCCAACAACACTTTTTAGTGTTTGTGGTACGCACGTTACTTGTGCTCGTTATAAAAATATTAATTACAGTTTTTATATGCATTTTATTGGGTCTATATAGTTAAAGACAAAAATAAGATAAAATAAATGGAACAAGTCTAATCTATAGTTATAATAAAGCTTAATGTGTGTGTTTGTGTTCGTTGGCGCTCTACAGACCAGACCGATCGACCTATAACGACGAAATTTGTCATGTGCATACCTTGGAGGCCGGGAATGTACACCTTGGAGCGATTTTGAATTTTAATACATTAAAAATGAAGCGAAGTTTCAGCTTTTTTTCAGCTATAAGTTTCGAAAATATTATAGCACAAAAATAATTTTTACATGAAATTGAAGTTCAAAAAATTATTTTATAATGATAATAATGTTTTTACCTACAAATTTAAATTTCTATTTTTAATTAATTTTTAAATAAATATTTTAACCATATTTTTGAACAATTTATTTCCAATAAAATAAAATTTAATTTGCACGAGCACGCTTCTCGAGCTTGGGAAAAAATTAGCTTTTATCAACGTGTTACCATCACTTTAACAGAAGCTCAATTTAAAAAATAAATCAATTATTATTGTAAATTAAATATATTAAATTGTGATTTTCAGCACGTGTCTGCATTAAATGAAAAAAAAAAAATGAAATATGATATTTTCTAAAAAGGGGGTGCAAAGAAAATCTTTCTCTATGACAATATCTATATTTTAATTGAGTAAAAGAGTTTAATTTAAGTGAAACATAGTTGAAGTTTAATATATATAGAATAATACTCCAATCAGCGCCCATCAGCTAATTTTGAGCATACGTCTGCTAACAAAATGGTCTATATGAACTAAATAATTATATTTTGTGTAATTTGAGTCAATAAATGATCTGATGAATTATGAATTTTAAATTTTTACATAGGTACTCTGCCCTTTGAATCACATTTAACCAAATATTCTTGAGACACTAATATTTTAAATAAAAATTGTTGAACTTCAATCAACTAAATCAATCACTAAAATTGACTAATTTATGAAATTTGAAAATCACTCTTCTATAAAAATTGGCGCTTTTAGACCACTTCAGCGATCGTCTCAAAGAGGATATACCAATCTTCTGCCAAGGTTTCTCGACAGCGATTGGCCTATGATTATGAAAATGTTGATTGTTCTAAAATTGATATATAAAAAAACTTCATAAATGGGTCAGATTTGATCGCAGAAGGTAGAAACGTTTATTTATTTATTTAAAAATTGAAGTGCCAAAAATTATGATTCCTTAGGACCAAAGAACTGTGTAAAATTTAAACTTTTTCTAATAAACTAATAATTTTTTCATAAGTATGTTTATTGACTGAAATAAAATAAAATATTTTTATTTCCATCATTTAAATATTTTGAAAATAAAACTAAAAACTGAACTTTACGATGAATAAGAGATATTATTTACGATCAATAAGAGATATTTTTTAAAAATATTATATAAAATATGAAAATTATTTTGAAGTTCATATACAACTTCAATGCTTAACGCTCCTATTTTCAATTTTCATATTAAAAAAATATGTATAGATTTCAGTAAAAAATGTGTTTATATTAATTGCAGTTTAACATTTCCACTTTAATTTAAAGTAGAAATTTCATGGGCGCTGACAGAAAATTCGAGAGAGATATAAGTAGTACAATGAACAGAACTGTTTAAGGTCCATTATAGTATGACTGAATTATATAACTATCAAAATCTGAAGCTAAAAAATATTTTGTAGAAACATTTATTAAGAGAAAAAGTTCTATAAAATATTTAATTGGAAATTTTAAACAACATTAATGCTGCCAAACCGGCTGGTCGCCAAAGGCGGCTAGTAAGGAAATAAGGCCAAATTGTATATCATTAGATAGGGGATCAATAAAAATTTATTAAAGCTCTGCTTCATGATTGTCATTATATTTCCTCCTTGCTAAGAGCATTTCTGTTAGCTATCAAAATTCTTACATTTTTGTTTTAAACCGCTGATTTTTAATAAAATAACCTATTTGCTTCTTTCAAATGTACGAGCTTAACTGTAGCTGTAATTTTCTAAGAACCATTTTAAAATGTTGATTATATAATGGTCTGAGAAAGAGAATGACATTTTCATATTTATATACTTTTACGGTACATATTCTTATACAGTACAAGTTGCAAGTGGATAATTATACAATACAAGATATTTTAATTGTATAATACAAGATAATTAATTATATAATTTAATAATACATTAATTATATAATTAATTAATATTTAATTATATAATATATATTATTTAATTATATTATAACAAGATATAATTATAAATTAATTATATATAATTAATTTACTCAGTTATATTTTATAAAATGCAGAAAAAAATTACACAGTGAATTCAATGAACATTTCAATAAATAATGAGACATAAAATTTTAATCGAAAATTTTATTTGTGTGAAGGATCATGACAGGGCTATTTGACTATTGCATATAAAACTCTTTATTCTATAAAATTATAAGGAAACATGTTCTTTTTGGAGTCGCTGGGATGGTAATAGAAAAGTCACGATGACAGAACAAGCATGGAGACGTCGGGATGAAAAACTAAGATGATGAATCAGGAACCGCCGAGGTGACAGAGCGTTTAGGAAAGTCTTGCAAGACTGAAATGTCAAAACGAGATTCTAAATCTAGAACCACCAATTGACTGAACGAGATAGTACGTTTTCAAAATGTTCGAGATGGAAGCTGTGGAACCATCGAAATAGCAGAATGATTTGATAAGTATTTCGCCGCTGAGATGAGGAAGCAAGATAGAAATCATGAGTCACCGAGAAGATATAAGCGAAATGGTAAGTTTGCAACAATCGCTAGGAAATAAAACGACAGAGTGTCTGTAGCCATAAAGATGACACTAATGTGATGGCAGTCTTGATTCGCCATCTTCTCAGTAATTTGTTGATGTCCGAAGTCATAATCAGTGTTAACCTCAGTGAGGTATTTGTCATAGTCGGGAAAGTTTTCAAATCAAGTAGCAGTAATAACAGTTGCAATTTACTGATATCATGCCCTGCATATTAAATACACATAGCACATATCCTTCATATAAAAGCCACAGTTTTAATAATAAATAAGAGTCCGCAGGTGAAATATTAAAAACAAACACAGAAAAAACAAAATAAATATACAATACGTACAATATATACAATGATTACTCGTGCCCATTAGGACAAGGAGATTCTTAGCAGGTTGTTGTACTTGTGCTTTTAAATCCATAAGTCCTTTAATTTCAGCCTTCGTCAGATAATATATAAATTCAGAAATCTTTGAAGAAACTAGGAGTTCGTATATTTCTCGAAAAGGTTGTTCCAAAATGATTTACATGTTTTTTAGAATATTGGTAGAAAAGGGTAGAATCATTTAAGTGTTCTATCTCAGCTATTGAAGGACTAGTGATGATGTAAAATGTTTCTCCCAGTTCTTAAAAAGTTAGCTCATAAGTAATCCAATAACATTTTGCCATTTTTTTTAAAAAAATTGTTTAATATTGCCAAAATTATTTCAACATCATTATTATCAAATTGTAAATATGCATAAAAACACCTGTAAAAATAAATGTTCACTATTGTCAGGCAATATTATTACTACTTTAGTTTCAAATAACATGATGAATTGGTAATCATATTTCTTGACTTCAACCAAGACGCAACTTTGTTCACCTTTCGTTTCAAATAATGGTTGGGACGTGATGCCACTAATGTAAGATTATCTTGCATTGGAAAGGAACAAGTGTTAAGGTCAGACATTTTTTTGTTCATTTGAATTACTAGGATTGTTATTTGCAATGATTGATTCTTTGAACGGGATTTTATTTTTTAGTTCAAAAGGATTTCTTGCCAAAAATGGATTTGTAGCAAAATCATTTTCCGAAGGATCGTCAAGAACATTGAAGATATTTTTGGAGTTTTCAAATACTTCTATTAATTCAGGTTCGTCCATTTCAAACCACGATGGGCCTATTTTTGGAGGTTCATCAACTTCCTGGTATAAAAGCAAAGTTTTTTCATTGGAATAAATATCAGTTTTGAAAGGATTTGTTTCTTTTTTCACATCTGCAAAATCATCAAAATTGTCCAAGAATGGATTAGTTGCTTTTAATTCAATTGGGGACGCAACAAAATTGTCCAAGAAAGGATTATTACCAGATCGAATACATTTAGTCTTTATAACTTCAAAATCCAACTGTGCAGAATCAACATCAATCACATATACTCCATTTTTGCCAGAGCCATAAATATCAGTCAAAGCAGAAGCATGTTTGGTTGTTAAATTCTGTTGATAATCTGTCTGCACAGAAACATCAGTCTTTTCTCTGTTTTTTATGCTCGAGTTGCTTATGACGACGAGGTAAATTGCGTATTGAATGAAATGAAGGCAGAATATTTAAAACGGACTCGGCACAAAATGAATAAAAGCACAAGGATTAATAGCAATCTCCGCAATTTCAATGATGTAAATTCACTTGATGAAATCGCAAACAAATTCAAGCTCACCACACTTGAATGCGAACAAGCAAATAATATTGTATTGTTAGATTATAATTGCATTGATATATCATCAATAATAATTTCAAGTATTGTTAGCAACAAATATTGAATTTTAACAATCACTGTTTAAAATAGGTTGAATCATAAGAATAAAATAGTTTTTAATTCTTGTACTTTATAAATTAATCGTCAAGTGAACTTTGGCATTCTTTAGATGGAGAGCTCCGTAATCTTTATTAAAATTTATTATGAGAATATAACTTTTTTAAATGTATATCGCCAATCAACAATGATTAAGACAGCCTGAATGAAAACTATTATGATTGATGTGACCTAAATGAAAAGTACAAAATCAGTCATCGGTAATTGCAGTAGTATGAAAGAAAAATATAATGCCGGTCTTGGTGATTGACATGGTGTTTAACTTAAAGTGTTAGTCATGCCATGATGTTTCAGATTAGAGGTTTGAATCTACTCACAGTTGTTTTCCTATCCTTTGAATAACTAGGTATTTTACGGTATGATTAACTCTTTGAGTTTTTTTGTATGCTTGTGATTTACAGCAATCCTTTTCACGTGATTTGAACAAACTTTTCCTCGCGGATTTAACCCTTTGCACTCGTGAAAGTAATTCGCTGCAAAATTATTCACCTAACATAAGGCTTAGTTTATTGTTCTGAAAAAATAAATATATATAATTGTTTCAAGCTGAATTTTTCCGAAAATTAATATTGTTACGAATTTTTTTTACCGGGGTTCGTTTGGATAGTGGAAGTTATATGGTGTGGAGAACGCTCAATCAACAGGCGGCAGAAGAAAAAGAAACAACGACGTTTATTTACACAAAGACACACAGGACAGCACAAAAACGACAACTATATACAGCACAGAAAACGATTATCTTCAGCCGAGACGTGTAGCATAAAACAGCATACAACCAGAATCTACTGCAGACAGTAGCGCACAGCTCAGTTCAGCACGAGCTTGACTCCGTCGCTTCCAACTACTCCGCTCTGTCCACTCTAACTGACTTCGTCGACTTCGACCGGATTACTGACTTGACTTCTCTGGCAGCTGCAGCCCCTTTTATAGATCTCAGGAGGCGGGGTTAGAAGCCTCTCAACCAATCAGGAACGTTCGAGGCGTATCTCGGTTCCTACTGGACGGATCGGGAAAATTCTCGATGTTTCGGGTATAATCTATTTTGGCGCCAAAGTCGCCAAATTCGTCGCCAAATTACCAAGTTTGTTGCCAAGCTCCGGGACACACAGACTCCGTCCAGTACAGATGACTGTGAAACATTCTTTCCGAAGATGGAACAAATTATGCTGGGAAGCCAAATTGCAGGTTTGTAACAATATCTTTTTACCATTCTGTAGGTAGTCTTAACAAATCAAAATTAAAAATAAATAAATAAAACGTCAAAATGACGCACCGTTTTGAATGGTGACTATGAGTCACTTCTCGAGTGCAAAGGTTTAATTTTAGTCTGCATTTCTCATCTAACAGTAAAAAGAAGGCAAAAAAGTCTTATTAGTTCTGGATGGCCTACTGTTAGATGGTATATGCAGTAACTTTGGTCTGTGACTGCACCATTATGTGAATTAATTACTTTGGAATGAATTTCTACTTTGAATGAATTGATTTATAAAGCGTATGATCATCATTTATCTGTATGGATGGAACAATATGGAGCCAATTACAATCAGATCAAACCCTAATTTTCCACCGTTTCATTTTTACTCCATCATTATCTCTGTGCGAATCCCACATAAACGACTTAACTCCAATCGCATGCATACCCAATGGAGCTTTTATCGGGGACCTATCTCCCTACAAAATACGCCAGTCCAGCTTATCTAAGCTAATTCGACAGTCCTTTATAAGATGCCAATTCCAAGGGGCAGAAAACTCTTCCTCGAGGACTAAGCTTCGAAGTGATTGAAATCAGACCTTTCCACTGTTACACTTAATCTCATTCATAAGAATTAGGACGAAGAAGAATTGAAAGTAGTAATGCCTTAAATAAACGACCCGATAGCGACCCTGCCACTCGTATGCTAATAAAAGGAGGGCCTGGCTCTAAAGGAGGGTTTTCCTGTTATCTTGCTTCAGGCGAGGGATCCTCATTTTCTTCCTAATCCTTACTTCTCAAATCGGGAGACAGTTTAATTCGAGCGAGATAGTGTAATGATAATCGTTCGCTACAGCAGCGAATCACAATTCCGTATGCTGGGGGAGGGTGTACCTTATGGGGGGCAGGGAGGCACCTTATCGCATCATGCTGCCAAACGATTAAATCCGGTCGTCCCTTTCGTTGCAGTACCTCATTTCAACTCATTTAAATGCAATCGTAGAGGCGACATTTATGGGCGACTTTATGTGCAGGCAGGAAACGCAAAAGGGGATTTTAATTTTGTTCATTTCGTCGCTTATTTTTCCGACTCCCCCCCCCTATAACCCCTTCAAACTTCGTGTGCAGCGCTTGCAGCGCACATGGCTCCTTTTATTTATGGGACATAAAGCTTCGGGATTAAAAAGGCACGAATGAATGAGGAAGGATGTTGGCGCAAACGCAAAACAGAGGGTGGATAGATCCCCCCTTGGTTTTTTTTATGTTCTACCTGCTCTTCTCGCCCCCCCCCGCCCTGTTTCATTTTGCAGTTGCAACGATAACTCATTACTTACGAATTCAATAGCTGATATTTAGGTCGATTCGTTTGTACTGACATCATATTAATTATTGTACTGAATATTTAAGGAATTGTGTCAATGTACCCACTTTATTTATACCAAGTTTACAGTGACTCCGCAAGAGATTGATAAGGTGGACATAAATGACCTGATTATTAATATTGTGAAGGTACCATTCAGGAAATTTTTGCTTAATGTATTTTCATTCTTAGACCAGAAATGGACAAAATAATTGAAGACGAATAAAGAAGCAAAAAATAAATGCTATTCCTTAAGTACTGTCTACCTTTGCTATGCCAATGAGTGCACAGGATACATTCAATTTCGAAATTCAATGTGAATGCTTCAGAGAAAAAATACAGACATGAAATGACATGAGTGTAAGATAACATTTAGATGAATGCTAAATGACATGCGAAATTATGTTTACCATGTGATTATGACGTCATCAGAATGGATCTTTTAGTTTCCTCTCTGTCCTCAATAATTAAAAGTTTCCCTTTACTTTGATTTTGAAAGATTTCCTTATATTAATACATAATTTCTTCTTCTTATTATTAAATATATGGATCTAGAATAGTTATATAGTTATTCGCTTTTCATGAGTGATAATATTTTTCTGAAGTTCTGTCAGTCAATGGACTTAATCTGTCAGCACAGCTCCTGAGGTAGTTCACTTAGTTGAGGATGGTAAAAGGTGAGGGAATGGATATGAATGGAAAGTAATGAGAAGTCAAAATACTTTTGCATTTTAGTCAGAAAAATGTCTAGCGGAATTAAAAAAAAAAAAAAAAAGGTGATGTTTCCATGCCTTTGTGTTTTATATTTCTATACCATAATGATGGCAACAGTCTTAAAAGCAGCAAGCATTTGTCGAAAGTTAAAATTTGCTTTTCCATAAAGTTGCACCCAATTAAATATATAGAATAGATATCGTGAATATATAAATAAAGATAAAGATGCCCTATAAGAAAACAAGTCTTCGCTTCGTTAATGAATATTGTGAGATCGAGTCACCTGCACTCCGACTGCGGAAGGTATCTGCTATGGCAAGGGTCGAGCTTGAACTAAATAAGGCATTTTAAGGTAGAACTAAATAAGTCTTAAGATCAATTGCCAGCTTCAGTTTTCTGCCTCTTACTGCCTCGATGGTTGTCGTGCAATCAGATCTCGGATATTTAAATGGAACTGGAGTGGTTCCAATGTGGTTTTCATGATGATCAAAATAAGCTATTTAAATTATATTTCTTGTAAAGAGACTTATAAAAAAATATTAGAAAATTTTATATTTTAACTATACAGGTGGGTTTTTTTAAGCACATTTTTAAAAAAGTTTTAGTTGCGAAATTTTATTGATAGATGGCACTACACAGTTCAAATACAAAAGTATGGGGTCTTTCGAGTTTTCGAACAAATGTGTAAAACATTGATTACAGAAGTAATTAGGGACCATTTTAAACTTAAAGAATCCAAACCAATTTATTATATTGAATTTACTCTAATGGCAAAATTAATCGTCAGTAAATCTCATCTTTTTTTGGTATCTTAAAGAGATTCTTTCAGAAAAAAAATTAGCTGTATCAATTTTAAAAAATGAAGTACTCAACTATATAATAAATAAATGGTAAAGAAAGTGAAAAAAAAGCAATATCATACTTAAACACTTCATTAAAACTAGATTCTTATTACAACTTGAAATGTTGATAAATATGGAATGTAAATTGACATTTAAATGCTTTAAAATGGGAAAAATAATTGTTTATCGTTTATTTAAAAATGGTTTTGATGTGTTTTATCAATCCAAAATAAATTTAAACTATAGGTTATTACAATGTAAGAATGAGTTCTGTTTTGTTGTTAACTAATAAAGATTCTGGTGAACTTTTAATCATGCATTTAATCATGCATGCCTGGATAGATTTGATTTCATTCAAGCATATAAAAATTCATGATGCTGTAGATTAATTAAGTTTGGGGAACATTCCATTTTGAAGCTACACGAGGGTATTTTGAGACAAACTTCATAATTTTATATCTTGATCAAATAAGATCACGAAGTTTGAGCTTAAAGCACTTCTTTAAATTCCCACATTTCACAGTAAAATGCCGTTTGCTCAACCAAATATTCAATACGCAGCACTCACATATAAGTGATCTTGGGTAAATCAAATTTGGAGCTTTCGATCTCCGAGACTCTATCAGTCGGTTGCCATGGAAGTAGATATAGAAAAGCCCATGACAGTGAGCATATTAATGAGCCGATAAAATTTCATTTAATAATAAAAAATTTTATAGATTAAAAATACATATTGTCAATAAGACAGATAAATAAATTATTATTTAAAATTAGACGTTCTGTTCTTTTTATTATGAACCTTAATGGCCTAATGGCAAAACCGAAGAAATATAAGGAGTTGATACAAATACCCTTATAATTTTGAATTTTTATATTTACTAGATGCATTTTTTAAAATTTGTTGTGAATGTGCAAGAATTCTTTTCTGGTAATATTCATTGTGACTGAATGTTCTTTATAAAATTATTTTCGCACCTCACACTTTTACGATTCTACTCTGATATCAAGATTTTGAAAGGAAAAAATATTTTTTACTTCTTAATACCCTAATAAAAGCACGTTCTTTTGAAATTTTTTTCTACTTTTTTATTTTTTAATATATTTGCAATACATTATTTTAAGCTTTATGAAATCTTGTAATCATTCTTTTTCTGATATTCATCATCAAAGGGCGTTTATCATATGGAATTAAAAGTTATTTAAAGGCAATCGATTAAACGATAATTAAGTTCTGAAAATAATAAAATATTATTTTGTCATGGAAAAATTGGCAATTCTGTGCAAAAGTTTTCAATAGTAATACATCTGGAAGTGAATTAAATATCTAATCCACAATTTTAGCGAAGGCGGATAAAACTAACTAAGTGTAATCTAAACTAAAATAGTGTAACTAACTATCAAAATAGTCACAACGTTAATTAAAATAGTCTAAATATATAAGGATTTTGCTTTTCGCAGAGCATATTTAAACAAGCTTTAAAACTAAAGCTCACATTTTATCCGCTTTAATATGAAAATTCGGCAAGAAATCTAGTTACTAATTTTTCATCTTTTTTTCAGATTGAAAAAAAATATTGTAGCAAGAACATTATTTGCATGTCAAGCAGCCATAATTCCATTTTTGTTACATTCATTTTATTACGAAGAAATAATATAATTTCAAAGTGATATTTATAAAGCAATTAGAAAAAAATCCAAAAGAATCAATCCTACTCCAAGCAATGGTCCAATTTCCTCAATTTTTACTTCACATGAAAGTTCATGATTCTTAGATATGGCATCAATGATTCTTAGATATGGCATCTGCCCCCCATCAACTCCTTTTTGAAAAGAAAAAATCTCCCCCTCCCCCCTTAATCGTTCATTTTCTACGGTGAAAAAACAAACCATAACATAATCCACCAGCTCCAATCAATTCGTCAGTTTTTATTTCATTTGAAAGCTGATGACGGTTGTATAGATCAACAATGATCCCCTGCCATTTTCAAGAGATATGGAAAAGCAGAATCTTGGAATAATCTCCATCCTCACCAAATGAATCGATTTCTCTAATCTGAGTAATTCTGCTAACCAATCAGAATAATCCATGTTTATTTTACAAGTATAATTTAAAATAGTACCTTCTTTTAAAGCAGCAAAATTTAGTTCATAAAAGTTGTGTGTCTCTAAATTAATGTTAATAATATGGTGAGCGAACAACTAGACGATGAAAGTGGCTTAAGACATATTTTTTAAGTTTCTTTTTCGTGTCTTGAAATCATCCAAAATATTACTTCGATGGTACATAAAAAGATGAGCATTGGATAAAAAATGAAACTGCCACGGTTCATTCTGTTGTTGTTATTCCTAATGGCACTTGTCATAGACAAGCCCGCTGATGAAGTCAGCGATTTTAAACAGAGAGAGAGTCTCTTGTTTCAGTAGCTCCATTTAGGGTCAAGAGTACGTCTTAGCTACTCACGCATCACAATCCTTTTTACGGGGCGTCCTTTTTTCCTTCATACATTTCATTCAGTCATTCACAAATCGCAATTTAGACCTGAATCATAGAACGATCACCTCTGAACCAGTACTACCAGTGGTATTGTCTCGACATGGAGGACTTTGTGACCATGATAGATTTATTCGTGCACCATCTACCCCATACATTCGGCCGGTGGGGTTCGCACTCACAACCCAAGGGATGCGAATCCAACAATACTAACCAGGCTATCCCACCCCGGTCCCTTCTGTGTATATCCCTATTAAACATTTCTAATATGATTTTTTTTTATTTGGAGCATAAAATCAGCTCATACCACAATGATAAGCGTCGAAGAAGTTTCCTGGTTTATTTGGAATTCCATGCTCATATTTTTAGAAAGAAAAAGATGTAACATCACATTATAGTATAAGACAACATGAAATTAAATGGCATGCGTGGCTACATATGTCATGTGACTGTTTCGTAACACGAATTCACTCTGTCAAGACATAGAAGCTGATCTTAAATAGAGCAGATATTCAAGGTAATTAAAAGACTGTCAATTAAGAAGATTGAAGTTTGCATTTAAAAATATCATCTGAGAACAAAGAATATTGTTAAAAATGTTAATTATGTTATGTAAAGGAATAAAAAGGGACATAGTTATTAATAGAAAAAAATTATGCTAAATATTGATATGCGCCTTTACTCAAACAAACGCATAAAAAAGAATAAATGATTTTTTTCTTAATTTTTGAGCTTTCATATAGGAAAGGAAAGATTAAAGTGCTTAATTGGATATTTTTTTAGAACTGGAAAATGATAGAAGTATTCGGAGCAGGACAATCAATTTCTAAAAAATTTTTCAAAGAGACCATGAAAAAATTTGAATGAAAAAAACAAGTTTTTTTTAAAAAATGAATGCAAAGTATTTTTAATGAAATTTAAACGCAGCGGCGTCACATTTTAACATCAACGAAAACACCAACTTTATTTTATTTATTTATTTTTAGAAATGTGTCCCATGTTTTCAAATTTCAAGTTTTGTATAAATTAATTTTAGATCTAAAAAGAACCCCACTAAAATAGGATTCCACGAGTAAGAATGGAATATGTAAATGATTTGATCAATCTAAAGACAGTTTGTGATTTATAGTATTATAAATATTGTATTTCAAATCACGACGAATTGGCAAACGTCTTTATGTTCATCTACCTATTCAACATAGATTCAAAATAATATTCCAGCTGAAAATGTATCCTCGTTTTATTTCAAATTCGTCAACAGACGGCACCGAGACTCAAAATGATCCCCTTAATCCTCAATGCATCGACTTTACAATCCTAAGCCCCCCTCAACTCCAAATGAGCCTTTTGGATAACCTCGACTAGCCCATCGAAATCCCGCAGACGATACAGGCGAGCGGCCGGGGCTAAATCCTATGCAAAATCCCGGGGCAAACACTTAGATTGGCTGCCGAATCCCTGCCTGTTTGTGGTGTCAGGCCGGATTTGGCTGGATACCCTTTCCTCCTCCCCTGGGGAGGCGGATTGACGCTTCATCGGCCCTCGTATTTTGACGGATTTCCTGCGCCCTTATCGGACAGGGACGATCTGATTCATGAGATGTTGTTGATATAGCACAGAACGGGAGTCAAGAATGGAAATTAGCTGAAAGATGATGACGGGGCGCCCTATAATAAGTATTGACTTAAGTGTGGGAACTGATACCTTAATTTAAGAACGGTTGACTCAACAGATTTTTGTGCCAGACACCTGACAGAAACGATGGATGGATGATGTGTTTAAATACAAAATCCTCTATTCAAAGTGGATGGCGGAGATTGAGGCAAATATATCGTTAAAAATATGCTAAATATTTGCGCAGTCTGAGTTTATTTATGGATTTGATGAAGCGCATAGCTTCAAATTGGATATTGGTGTTTATAATAGTCTTATGAAATATTACTTTTTGAAAGATTTAGATAATGAAGTCAAGTAGTTATTAACATGCATTTGTATTCTAATTAGTCTAATTAAATAATATACAATTTTTAATGGTATTTTATAGATATTTTCGATTTGAAATAATGTTATAAATTTAAAGAAAGTTCGTTTACACTTCAGTGCATTACTTATTCTCATTTTGCTCAATTTCAATTTTAAAAAAAATATTTCATTTTATGAACATAATTTCAGCTAAATTCTACTGGTTATGCTTTTAATTTTATGACTATGCTTTTTTTTATAAATTAATTATCAAAAAATCAAGGATTTTCTTAGGCTATTAGAATATTCATATAATTCTTTTAAAAATTAATTTGTAAAGCATACCTGCAAGTTTCATGATTATGGGAATTAATATTTAATATATTAGATACAGGAAATTTTATAATAAGTAATGTGCAATTATAATATTACAAGAGAATGTGACCATCCAGACGGGTTGTTATCAGATTAACCATATCTCGGATATGATTGCCACTGATTAACTAACGAAAATTGAATATACCGTGGTGTGCTAAACTTTTAAGCAACAGGGGCTTTTTTGCCATAACTCCACGAGAAATCATCTGAAGAACATAAAATTCAGAAATGAGAGACAGCATTTTGTATTTAAACGATGACGAAAACATAGTTGTGCAAAAAGGAATACATTGCATATAGTATCGAATAAAAAAACGGGGGCTTTATTGAACTCATAGTACCGCTATACATGATTGTCTGTCCACGAGGAAGAACAGCAAGCAGATGTTCTTTAGTATGGAATATGCCCTCCCCTTACTACACTGGTTGCTCCGCACCTTATCTCCATACTCAATATCAAATTGTCCAACAATTCTTGAGGTAAGAGTGCCCTCAATCGGCATCTGTTTCTGTTGTTGGGTGTTGCCCGGAGGATGCAATCGTGCCGCAAGGCTACTCCCCAAAGCCTCACGCAGATGCTCTATGGGATTTAAATTAAGAGAGAATGCTGGCTAATCCATTCAAGTAATATTTTCACTTTCCAGCAGCTGCTGAACGTCAGTAATCAGATGCTCCATAAAAACGAAGTCTGGTCCTACAGCACCTCGGAACTGAAGCACGTGACAAAGGATCACTTCCTTAAATAGCGATATCCTGTTACAGAACTTCTGTCGAAAACGTGGAGCTCAGTCCACCTGTTTAGCATAATGACTCCCCGATGACAACTCCAGGACCACCGAAACGGTCTCTTTCCATAATGTTACTGGGGTGAAACCGTGCCTCTACCTTTTTCTAAATTAACTGGTGTTGAGAATCACTTGTGGCACTGAAACGACTCTCATCCGTAAAGAGGACATGACTCCATTGATGAGATGTCCAATTTTTGTGCTCTTTACATCATTCTGATCGATGCCACCGATGACCAATTTTTAAAGGGATGCAATGTTCAGGACTGTGGGTGAATAGACCAACTTTATGAAAGCGTCTGGCCACAGTAAACCACAACACTTGTCGCCCTGTTGTTGTACACAGTTGCTGAGCAGTAGCGCTTGCTGACTGGTATCGGTCTGTTTTCGTCTTCAGGACAGTATATCAGTCATCCACTGCAGTTGTTTTCCTAGAGCGGCAACCACTACTTTTCTAACAACTATAGCTATGGTTTGGAAGACTTTCCTTTTGTTGATTCCGAACTCTTCATTTACACTTGTCAAACTGCGCCCTCTCTCCAGCTTTCAGATCATTCTTCCACGTGTGAAGTCATCCAGGTTATTTTTTCTAGTCATATTTCACGAAAAAACTCACTTGCACTTGCAGCGAATGCCTTTAATTGCGCCTCCGTCCTTCCTTTCCTTGTAGACTTCAGCTGCGCGCCCCGACTGTACGCGTTTTGCGTACACTCATGTTATCTATGAAGTTTGTTCCCAACATTTGCATACGCTTCATCTTTCTACTGAATTGTGTGTTCATTGTTCTGATCGCAATAACCCCTTTTCTGCAATTTCATGGCTACCTGTTTAAAATTTGCATTGTTGCTTAGGTTTTGCACACCAGTGTATATATAGTAACATTAAAAGTGTCCTTCAAAGGGATTTTCTTTAACCATCACACTCAAATGATATCTATTGCTAAAATGTGTTTGTAAAAAATAATGATTCATTAACAGAAAAAATGCAATAACAAATACAAAATAAAAACAATGCTAAAAAAATATTAGCAATAACCTTTCATTGAAGTGAGAATATTATGAATCATCAAAATTTAGCTCACGAACCTTCGTTACAATTTAATAGAAAAAAAATGCAAATAAAATATAAAGCTTACGATTTCATAAATAATTTTTGTTTATTCTTAACACTATTCTCAAACATAAAATATATATATATATATATATCAGAGTTTCTAGACGCCAAAACAAAAGGTTGGATCGAGGCTCGCATCGCAAGTGATATTTTAAACTCCGCTCAGCGTTACAGACTACCGCCGGTCAGTTATATACACTGATAATAAACATTAGCAATCAATTTCTTACAAGCAGCAAGCTTACAAATTAATTGAATAAAGGTCATTTCAGGAGTATATCAAGCTTTGGCTAGCGAACTTCTTCTAAGTGTCGTTTAAAATGTTCTTAACTGTTTAAAATAGTAATGTTCAAAGGTTCATATTTCGGAGAATATTAGATGCAAAATTTTGCAACTTATTTTATTTAATATGTGATGGTACCAAAAATATTTTACTTAATATCTAATAGAACTAAATGATTATATAAAAATTTAAGCTTTATAATTTTTTCAAAAATGCGTTTAATATCACTAATAATATTAAATAAAATTATTTACGTCATTTAAAACATTTTTCTAACTGGAAATATGCGTATCTATCAACTATCTCAAACGGTTTTAAAATTAACTAGAAGATCACGATTACAAAGGACAACGCCTTATATGTATTTTGAAGATAAATACTTGCGATTACATTTCTTATGAAGAAAATTTTTCAGAATAAATTTTGAAGGAACATTTTCCTTATTTTTTGTCGAATGGCAAAGTTTAAGCAAGTACAACAAGATTATGTCACAGCACCTCTAATTATAAAAAAATACCATAAAGTATATTCGTTCAGTTATAGAGTACTCTAGATTCTAAGCCAAGTTTCTTGAAGCAAAGTTAGCAAAGAGTGGGTTTTAATTTCTGTTGAGTGGTGGAGTTTAATCTAAGTTGATATATCTTGGTCAAAACATGGTAGCTCTTATTTTACAATAATGATTATGAACACTAGTTTAGTTTAATTATATTAACGTTTAAAAGCAACACTAAGGATTTTTTGGGACGGACCTCGTAATTTTGAACCGATGAAGTCGGAAGATCAGGACGATACCCGAGCGGGCACCTAATCTTCAAGCGTCCACACCACACCAGCATGAGGACGTTTGACCCCAATTGATTTAACTTGCATCAGGCCCGTTTACACAACGATTCTTAGGGGGAATCGAGTCCCGAACCTGAAACCCTGCGGTTCCGAAGACGAGACCTTATCACCAGCCACCCCGGTCCAATTCTAATGAAAAGATGTTCCTTTATTTATAAAGTATTTTCGGTGCTAAGCCACGTTTATTGATGCAGAATTACCGGAAAATGAGCATTACCTTTTGTTGAATAATAGAATTTAAGCTAATTAAAGTTATGACATGGCATTTCATATTATAAAATAATGTAACAAAAAATATTCTAGATATTAAGTTCGGTTTCTTGAAGCAAAATAACCGAAAAATGGGCAAAAAGTTGGCTTTATATATGAGAAAGATGAAACTATTCCATAGCATTTTATGTCCGGGCAGTTCCCGTTTCGGCATGACCTTCTTTCTCTTTTAAAATGATCCTTCCTCTTCAAAAAAATGACCATTCCTCTCGTTGACAATAAAGAAGCTCTTTATGACATCTTCAGCGGGGAGGGGGGAGGACCGCAATGTCAGGGTGTCTCCTCCCCCGACGATCGTTTGGCGTTACGAAGGGCGGAGGACACAGAGATGGCCGCAGATGGCAGGGGTCGTCTCTCGTCGCTTGCAAATGTTCTGCTCAAGAGGTCTTTACTGGAGCCTGTTGCCTTGATATTCGCAGCCTTTTTTTCCCTTTGCCTTCTTTATTCCACTCCTTTATTGTTTATTCTGGGGGATGTTTTTTATTTTATTTAAAGGTTTATTCTGCACTATCGTTTTTATCGGTGACTCGGTTATTTTTCAAGGAGAGGGAGAAAGGAGGAGGTACAGTTACGGTTGCGGAAGATGGTTTTATGTCCTTCAGCTATAGAAGAAAATCATGTTTTGCTCGGTTCATGGACGGAATATTTGAGTTTGACACAAGATTAGATAAGCTAGTTTTTATACGAATTAACCATTAAAGTTAGATAATATTAAAGTGGCGTCAAATTCTGCCCTTTATATCATGATGAAGGCTTTACAGAAGATTTAATAGTTCAAATTGCTATGTTAAACAATACGTGCCTGTTATTAAATACATATTTTGGAAAAATTTAAAGAGTATATTTAAAGACAATATATTTCATCCTGCGAGGAGCAATACAAGTAAATGCATGAGTAATTGCTGCATTAATAAGCAAGTTATCACTTCCCTGGAGAGTACTGCTACGTCTTGGGTCCCGACGTTTTATCTCCACTCCAATGACAAGACATACCTCCTGCGCACGAAAGGTTGATTTGAGTCTTAATTTCTCATATTCCGCTATAATTACGATTGACATTCAGATCACCTTGGATATGTATATTAATAAATAGTATATTTCAAGAAATACGTTTTAACATATGTTTGGTAATATTTATTATAATACGCCGAAAACAGAAATAAAAACAATATTCTTCATCATTCCTAGATTTCTGACACTATATGGCATCTTCGCATTAAAAAAAGCTATTACATTACATTATTTTTCAATAGATCCTCAGGATATGGAAATTATTGGTCTCTAAATCCATGATATCTCAAGCAACTCATTCACTGTTTCAAGACAGTAAATGTTAATTAGTTTGTTTAGTGAGATTAACGTCCCGCTTTAAAGTTTCAAGAAGACTATTTTGTTAGAGTTTCGTTGTTTTAAAATCAGGAGCAGACGATGAGAACGACATTTAAGCTGGTAGCTTCTTCATAAAAATTCAGAATAAGAAATTCATAATTTACTGACGAAACTCTATCCATTTACCACTCTCAAAACCAAAACGTCAAAGGCTACCATAGTTCACTATCTCGTAAATTAGGGGTTCATGTACTTCTATATGAAACGTATTTCTGATCAAAATTTTCAGATTCTCATTCTTGGTTAAAATTCTTCAATAACCAGATTTTTAAAAGAATTTACATTTAGAATTTTGCATATTATTTTTTACATAAACAAAACATAGGCTAAGCATTGACAAAAGTTTAATACAAAAAGTTTAAAGGAACTGTTTTATATTGATAAAATGAATTAATCAGTGCATATATCTTTTCTTTTTCTTTTTTTGTGAATCCACTAAATGTTGACATTTTTAATTTCGGAGGCGAAAAAACTATCCTCAGAGGTAATTTGTCAATGATTTACCTTGGATCTGAATTTTTCATTTTTTTTAAAGAGATAAAGGGGGAAGGATAAAAGCGTTTTAAATTTTCTGTCATAATTTTTAACATGCACTCAGACAAGAATTCTTTTTACTTCGTCTTAAAATTAAAAAAAATAATAATAATAACATTTCAATTGCATTTATTTCATTACCATAAAATGTTTCTTCAATTTTAAATCAATTTTTCAATATTAATTAAAAATTTTTAATCACTTCCATTTTCTGCTGAATTATCAAATTTATTTCACCGACCCTTTAATTAACCTATCAATCGCTTGCTTCTATCTATGTTAAAATTGACTCCTTTTGGTGCGAGTAGTTTTATATATTTGCACCAAATTAGAGACCAAATATAAAGTATATCTGGAATTTTCAGATAAGTAATTAATTAATGCTAAGAATCCAAAAACTTTTTATCACTGATTACAAAAATTATAAGAAGTAAAAGTATATACGTTTTGCTTTTTCTTATCTTCATATAGAGCAGATGAAACGCGACCGGGAATGGAGTATTTGCGCTCGATAAATTATTCCCTACCCCTGTTGCATCGTAGGTTTACTGGGATTTGGACCTTTGGCAAGAAAACTTGGCGCGGGTGACGGTTTTTAGTTTTCCATAATTGCATTTCCGGTCGGGCTAATTGGTGATAATGGAATGGCAATAATTTTTGCAAAAATTTTATTTGATCTTTCATTTATGAGATTTTGTACATACATTTATGTTATTAATATATCTTGTAATAAATGATAATTAATTCTATTATTAATAGAAAAGTAAGACTGTTTTTATCAGAAAAATAAATAGCGGAATTAAATGCATTTAAAAAGAAGTAAGAAGTACATACGAAATTTGAATACTATATCTTGGATAGAATAGGATATCTAATACACAGGAAATTGAATTTTTAGGCTACGACAAGACATATGTAAATAGAATGATTAGTGCGTTCCACATCATTTTATAGATTTTGTTTCCTTCGTAATTATATTTATTGGTCGGAAAAAATAGTTTGATATTGCTTACTTTAATAGGAGTATTTTCAAAATAGTAGAAATAAAGGAAGTTTATCATATTTGCATCACCAAAATAGTTTTTAATGAAATCTGACAGAAAAATAATTTCAATAAAGGAAAAACAGTAATTTTTTGTAGTTTATTTACTTTTAAAAATGCAATAAACACTCTGAGAAATACACTTCAATGTAGAAAAAAATATAGCATATTAAAATTTTTTCATCGGATCAATTAAAGAAAATGATTCCACAAATTACATCACTAATTTTTTTAAGCTCAATAATGGAAAATAGGTTCTGATTTTCAAGCTCATATCAGCATATAAAATTTGAACTCATGCTTGTTATTTTATGAACGATATCATTTCCTTTTTTATTCGTTTGTTCCTCAAGATATAAAAGAATACAGCCTTAATTTTTCTATTGATTGGTGGCTTTTTATATTAGTTATCATCTTTTTGCTCTAGTCTTTTCCAATTTCAATTAATGATAATGTTTATAACTGCTTTCTGAGAGCTACGATAGACCTTTTCAAATTCAGAAAATAATTTTAATTCCACTTTAAGCCCTTTTTGGAGAACCTCCCCCCCCCAAAAAAAATAAACCTAACCTTATCTTTAAAGTATTTGAATAAAATTATACTATAATATGTACTAAACTGTGGTCAATAAAATTTACTCTCAAAGGATATAACATGCTTAATTTCAAGCTGTTGAAATTCTATCTTTCCTCTGATAAAACATATAACATTTATTAACTTTCATTACATTTAAAAAAATAGAATGATAGTCTATTAATTAAAGTGCTTAAAAATTGGTTCCAAATTAATTCCTTCAACACCTATGCAGAATTACATTAACTTAATAATGCTTGAGCATATGTGATTGAGTTCATGTAACATGAGGACTGGCTTTTTGAGTTAGTCAGCAAAGATTTATCAAATAAACATGAATAAAGTTAATTCATTTCTTAGTTCAGATATAATCCCAATAAAAATTAACTGAATCTATCGTTACCATACAACATACTTTTGTAGAAAATGAGACCAACTCAAGGACTTCTAAAAACGGTAGTTGTAACATATGAACCGAAAACTGCGAGTGATGATGAATTTCTTGCACGAAGAATTGTCTTCACTTTTCCAAACGTGAAATTTTTTCAAATTAATGTTTCTATCTAGATTAAAGCAACATTCGTCTCTCCAAATAACATTTTTCAGAAAAAAAAAAGTTTTGATTTTGCATTGCAACAAAAACAATGCTTTTCTTGCTGAGTAATCCAGTAAGTCTCTGAGATGGTTTAAATGTTCAGTTCCCCAAGTTTCTCTTCCATTCTTTATAAAGACGATAGTGCAACTGCCGAAGAGTGAAAATAAACGACGTTATTATTATCAAATTTTTTTAAAGCCATAATGATTTGATGATATACTAATTGCATTCCGAAATAAACGCTTTCTTCCACATTTGTGGCCAGTCCTTCCAAATTTAAAACTAAGCATATCCCTGCAAATGTTCTAGATAGAAATGTGAAATTTTGTATAGATGAAAATAAGAATAAATATATACTAATTCACTCTTGAAATTATGATGGATATAAAAAAATTTAATTTTTGCAATTTTTGTACAATTGCCTATCTTATTTAATGAAATTTTGTAATTCGAAGTATGTTTAGATGCAATATTAAAAAAAAAAGTTGTTCCTAAGTGCAACCCCTTAATGCTTTTTTAGAAAAAAAAAAGTGACTTTACAAACCATACTTACATAGTTGTGAAATTAGTTTTTATCTTAAGGCCTAATATTTAAATATTTACCATTGTAATTTCAATTTTGATTACGATAAAGGTCCAATCTATATAAATCTATACTTTTGGCAAGAAATTCAGGGGCAAAAAAAAAAAAAAAACCAATAAAATATAAAGTAATATATTTTATTTTTAGCTTCCTTTCGTGCATAGATTTAAGACAAATTGAAAATTAGTAATAAATCAAGGGCAGCGCTTTTAAGAATATATGCAGAAATTTGCTACTACATTAGTTGCGAATAAAATTTAAGCTCATGATACTGTATTTGAGAATTAAGCATTTTAATGTATGCATTTAAATGTCGTTTGCGGTACATTGGATTATGTATAGTTAAATGTGACAGTAAAATAAGCTGGAAAATGAAGTAATATATTTCAGATTTGTAGGAATTTCAGTAATTATCAACATTTTCTTATTGAAAATGTTTTAATTCCCCTGAGAATTAACCAGCAGATGTTTTTAAAATTATTAATATGATTCCTATCATTTATTTTAGCCAGCCAAAAAGCTTATTATTTTTTTTTGCAAAAAAACTTATTTGAACAGCTTTAACTTAAAAAATACATTAGCTCATTTCAAGTATCACTTTGGGGAATGTATATACATAAAAGCATACATACATATAGAAAGAACTAAACATTGTTGATATCCATTTAAATTTGAATTTAAAGCCCTTTCTATGGATTTTTTTTTTCATTTTGTTAAATAAAGTTAAGCCGTAAGAGATATAAAGATTAAATCCTCATAAGACTAAAAATTAAAATTCATTTTATTAGATTAAATTTGTATTATGCACATCAGAATTATAATTTTTATAAATGTCTTCCATGTGGGAAAATTATAAACGTATTCCTTTTAATAAATACATTTTTAAAGCAAATTTCTCACACTTTATATTTATTATATTCAACACTCGTTTGAAACGTGGTAAGAGTCATCAGCATTTTTCCCAAGGAAGTTTCATTTCGTTATCAGAGACAAGGAGTATCTTTCTCATTCATAGTGAGTTGATTACCATTTGGCGTACATTGTAAAATCGCCAAATCTTACATGCAAAGATAAAGTTTATAATGTGGTAGCCTTTCTTGACACTTGAGCGGAAAGGGGGAAATTTATCGAGCGCAAATACCGTAGCGACCACGCGACCAACGTCGCAGGCCCCAGGTTAGGAAAACAGAAATTATTTAAAACAATCATCAATGAATAGCTAACATTTAAACATTGGATGTTAAACGAGCTTTATAACAATGATGGAAAATATTATTAAGGAATGGTAAAAAGAAGTGTAACTTACTAATTTCTGCGAGGTGTTTATTTGGATAAAAACTTTCAAACAGTTTTTTTTTTTTTTTTAAAACTTTAAACGCTCTTTCTTTACAACAGAACATCAATAGTTTCTCATTAGATACTCAACAGAATGTTTCAAAAATTTATGTAATATGGCGATGGTAATGGTCACTAACCTATCACCAATGCCATTATAAACATAACTACAAATATTTTAATGTACCGAATACAATACATGTACCGAAATAAGTTTTCAAAACAAAAAGGGAGTATTTTATAAATAGAAATAGTTTTTCATTGAGTTTTTTTTTCTACACATAGAATAGTACGGCTTACATGTTGAAAACAAGTATATTGTTGTTGTTATGAAAGGCCTGCATTTGTTTCATCAAAGAATGCGGCATTTTAAAATACAAAACTATACTATGAAATTAAATTTCAAAGAATAAACAAATTTCCCTTTAATATGCAGACAATAATTCTAATAAAAATAATTTCTATTGTACAATATAAATAAAAAATATTTTTTTAAATAAAGACTTTTTTAAATTTATAACTATATTCTGTTGATTCTATTCAATGCTTTATATTCAATTATATATAAAGTCCAATCTATAATTGTATATAAAGGACAATATTTATATTCAATTTCAAGCAAATTTTTTGTGTATAATTTAATGTAAATCATTTCCTCAACAAAGTACTTTTAAAAGCATCAAATCGTGATGGTCATGAAAGCTGTTTATTTAAAAGTCATTGTTTATTACACGCGTGAAGCTTCTTCACTGAGGCTAGTCTCATGATATCATAGGGCAATTAAAAGCAAGTTTACTTATCTGTCTTGATTTCTCAGTAAATAACCCATTGTCGAGTGATATTGAATTTTTTTATTAATTAGCTATAATACACAGATAAAATGCAAATATCTTTATTTTTTGGCTTTGATTTTTTTCAGTCGAAAAAAATAATGCAATTTAATATTTAATAAAACTTAACAAGGTTTGAATTCGTTGTAACAACGAAAATCAAATTCTGACAGGTGTTTACGCTATAGATATTAAATCTATGAACCGAATCTGAGCTATTTAGCTCTTTTCGTTTTGTAGTCATTTTTTTGATTATATTCGAACAACCGTACAGAAAGGCTTCCCTTGAACAGATTTTTAATCAAAATTTGATACAAATAGGCAAATTTGATGTAAAAGCTGTATACCCATTTTAACCGTATATCCCGAAGTGTTTTTGAGTTATCTCTGTCACAAACAGATAAACAGACAGGCCAACGAACATTTTCCAAAAATATGTTTTTCGAACTCAGGGATGTCTAAAATGCGGATATTCGCCAGAATCTCGAGTTCGAATTTTTTTGACGATTACTATACTTTCTCTATGCTACGTACCCGAAAAAAAAACAATGTTCTAATTAAAAAAAATATAAAAGCACTCAATAAAACAAACACAAATTAATAAAAATATTTCTACGGAATTATTATATAATATATTCCAGGTAACAAAATCATTCCTTGGATGCTAAGAAATTAAATGAACATTGCTCTTACACCCAAATTCCACCACAAATAATTTTAATTAAAAAATAAAATAAAAAAAATTTAAACCAATTCGGTACCTTTAGCTTGGTCTTTATTTTATATCTTTAATAAAAATTAAGAATTAAAAGAAGTAATTGAATTCAAGAGCATTAATTTTAAAATTTCTTTATTTATTTAGTTTTTTTGAAGAGGAAGTTTTTTATTCGAAAACTCACAAAAATTACAAATTCTACATTTTTTAAATAAAATTTTTGAACAAAAATCTCTTTTAAGGATTAAATTGACATAAAAGAGAAATTGACATAATTTTTGACATAAAAGAGAATTCTATTAAATTAATGGACAGCTTATATTACAAAATTCCATTGAATCCAATGGCAATATTGATTGTTTCAACTATGAGAGTTTAATCTATAAAAAGTTTAACTGCTCTGTAAACGGTTCATACAAGTCAAAATTCGAATCCTAACGGTTTCTCACGGACCAATATTCCATCTAAAAAAATTCTAAAAGGAAAATAAAATAAAATAACTGTACCGGACGTCGAATGATGGATTGGCAAAGAGCCGTTCATTTCAAGTCCGCAAATATCTAACTTATATCTATATTGAGAACGACAGACAGGAGGGGAGGAGAATTGAAACAGAGATGAGAAAGTGGGTGCGAGTTTATGTGTGTCCGTCCGTTGATAGTTGGAGCTCCATATTTCTTTTGGTCAGTCCTTTTGAATTTTTCATTTTTCTGACATTCCCCCCTCCTTCTGTTTGTTCGAGAATGGAACGCGTGCCTCGGTCCCCCATCGTTTATAGATTTTGCGCTTTGCCAGAGATCAGATTTATTTGGGCCTTTTTGTTTTGCTGGCATGTAGGATCCGAAACATTTTCGAAGCTTTTAAAAAAGAGAAGGCTTTGCTTGGAATTTTTGAGATTCCTATTCTTTTGTGTTTCTCCTGATTGTTTTTTTTAGAAATGGAATAAAAAAATCTTTAATTTAAAATTGAGTTATTGAATTAAATAAAATGGGCGATTTCTCCGAAGTAACTGTCAGCCAATAAAAAATTTAATACCTCTAAATATAACTGCATATTGGTTCGTTTGCAGATGTGAGTAAATTTTCTTATAAAGTCACGTTAAACTAATTTTTTGATTGCTAATGAGGAAGTAAATAGGTAATAAACCAATGATGAGTTAAAGTATGACAATTATATGAGATACCCCTACCCTACTTTAGCATTCGGGTTGAACTGAATAATCAAATCGCTGCAACAAATAATACTCGCTTTTGTATTAGACTCATTACAACTTCCATTTCAGCAGAATGTGCACTACATACAAAGGTACGACCTGCTAGCAGGAAAAGAGAAGAGCACATTTTTGTACCTACAAAAGAAGCGAGAACCAATCACCATACTGGAATCTTCTTACTCTATTTCTAAGGCATCCTATTCTTGTGGAATTAAAGAATAACAAAGCTAAGGAGAATAATCACAAGAAGAAATGTACATCGTCTTAACTAGCATTATTAAACTATCAGACTAATTGGTCAGACTGTTTTCGCTAGTTTTTATACCAAGTTAAATGCAAATGTGAGTTAGGTTCTCAGTAAGCCCTGTAGGAAGGCACCTTATATCCGTACATATTGGAGTTCAATGAGATCTAACCAGATTTGTCCATCTCAAAGGTCTCTTTTATCATTAATAGATGTCAACTTTCGCTTTATCATTATTAATGGATTAGACTAGACCGTGATTTTAAAATGTACCAGGTTAAATGGAATTAGATAAACCTTCAAATCCCAGTATCTTATTAAAACAGAATAATCTTTTCTCAAATATATATATTTATATTTGCTATTTTTATAACCTTACTGCAACAATGTAACTGTGTTTTTTTTAATACCCATATGGAAAAGGGATTTTGATTTAAGATTTCTTGAAATTCCGCATTTAACATCCTCCAGTTGGAGCATCGTTTTTCCATCTGATTCTAATTTCTCCAAAGCTGATTATATAACTTTTTCAATGACAGTTTCAAACATCTGGAAAGGGTCTATAAGTGGAGATTAAAAACTGAAAACGGAAAAAGAGACTAATATAATGAAATAAACGATGCTTAGAAGACACTATGGACTACTGGCACAAGACGATAATCAAAGAACATTATATTGTATGAATTCTGTGACCGTGGCGACAATTTTTCACCAATTTTTAAAAAAAAATTAGCGTTGTTTTATCGTAACATATAATCTAACATTTCCATGGTTTGATAATTCTTAAACAATTTCTGAAACTTGGTTCTTCTCTCTAAATTTTAGTTTAAAATTTGGATGTTATTCTTGAGAAAAACATGTCTTTGTTGTTTGGTCGGAAATAAATAGTTAATGACGAATTATACCACTGATATTTCTTTGAAAAAATCTCTTTTAATTGAGAGAAAAATCTTCAATAGAAAAAAACTTTACTTGAATTAAGGGCAATTTAAGTATTTTTTCTCGTAGATGAATTTTTTGTAAAAAAGAAATTAATTTTCGATTATCACTCTATTTTTAGTCTTCTCCCTCTTTTTTATTCTATTAATATAGAGGACTACTTATTTTTAAATATTATATCAGTTTGTTCATAAAATTTCTTTGTTACTATTGTTTCCTCATTATCCCTCATTCGAATTGCTTTACTTCTTTTGCTTCTTCGTTTATTACTACACTTGCATCTGCAGCCACTCTTCTTGAAAAATCTTTTAACATAACTATGGTAAATTTATATCTCAGTTTATATCGAGAAAATAAACATGTGAGGCTAAAAAAAAAATACTACTGCAAACATCATCACAGATAACAAACAATGGTTGACATCTGTCTTAACATTTTCAAAGATTCCGTATTTTCACAGTAATTTGGAGTATATTTATAGCATAAAAGTTTTATTGCCATAATTTTTTAATTCGATAATTAAATTAAAACTAATTCAACTTCTTTTTATATGGACATTATCCATGTCTTTTAGCAAGAATAATGAATTAAGAATATTGAAACGCGCCATCTAAAAATGACAAGAACTTAAACTTACAAATACATATAAATATATTCAAAAAGTTCAAGCAGTAAGTTAATTTACGTTTCCATGGAAGCATTTGTTATAATCTTAACGAATTTTCATAAGTCATATATCTAGATCCAAAGCTACGAATACAAAACAAATCAACGAATAAAATTTCCCCCTGCTTTTATCGATGCAAACGCCTTTCATAAATCTAAAAGTGCAAACGATTCCGTATAAAAATTCATGCTTACAGATTTTTTTTATCTTTATTAAAATTATCGTTTTTTATAGTCAAAAAAACTATAATACTTTAATCTTAATTTATTTTTGGGAATTCTATGCGAATTAGTTAATTAAATATATTAAATACATGAGATTGTTTATTGAAATTTTAATTAGATTTTTCTCACGTGATTCTAAGCCAGTTTATTTCTTAAACAGAAAACGATGTATAATTTTATCAAAATGATAATTAATGATAATTTAAAAAATTCTGTTGTGAAAATAATAACATTGATCTTGTAGAATCAATAAAATATAGTTAGAGCTTTCTTCAGTACTCAAAATTTCATGAAAATTTTATTTTTTCATGTTCGTACATTGATTTACGATAAAAACATTGATTTAAATGATTCTTGTACAGCTTATAAAAATATCTAAAAACGTTTGATTACGAAAACTTTCATCGAAAAAAATTATTAACCGTCTTTCGTGATCAACTTGATATTCTTGATATCAAAAG
>JAPMOR010085249.1:167804-229340 GCA_026543865.1 Argiope aurantia
AAAAAATAATTTTCTTAAATCTTGAGAGAATTGAATTTTAACATAATAGTGTTTATAAGCTGGTATAGTATCTGCAAATGGCTAATGCCATATGTATGAAGGAAAAAAAAATAATTTGAGATACACTGTTAGATCTGGAGCTAGTAATGAAGATAAATCAAAAGTTGTTACTCCTAACCCATCCGATGGCACAAGGAAAATTTAAATTACTGAAACGTAGCGTCCGCATGAGCAGAATTATGGTTGAGTCTTAAAAGGCAATCATCGGCTCGATACAGCGCCTTGCGAAGGAGGCACATCCCATCAAAGGTAGGAATAACCAATCGCATAACATTTTTATACCCACCATAGAGGCGAGATCCAACTACCACACAGGAAGATTCTTATCCCCTTATCTGAGGTGCCATCTTAAAGAATGTTAATTAGGATATTTTAAAAAAAACCTTACATTCATGTATGTCTCCAGACCAGAAGGGTGCGTGTTCAAAACACATCCGGGTCACCAATATGAATGTGGTCTTAATGTATTAATTAATGTGTTCTTAATATTAAATTAAATAAATGGTGTAAAAATAAATAAAAAGTTTTATTTAAAGAAACAGTAAGAAGTTTTTGCTAGTTAATGGAATACAAATAAAAATCTCAACAAAAAAAAACCAGTTAGCTTGCGCATTACATGATTAATTCGCATGCATGAGCAAGCAGCTTAAACTGCGACGTCATTTTGTGAAGGCAGGATAACCACAAATTGATAATAAGAGACCAAAAACTTATTAGAGCCAATATACATGTATTTAGAAATAATGAATAATTTATGAATAAATATTTACAAATCTGATTCTTGACTAAAAGAATATTGCAAAAGAATTAAAATCTAATTTTTCTTTATTGCAAAAGAAATAGATTCTAAATTTTATTCCTTAATGTTTTTGCCATTTTCATCAGAAATAGTTAAATAAATTCAAAGTAAGTTAATAAAATGTGTGGAAATTATCCCTGAAAACTTCAAAACTAGTTGAAAGCAAAGGAAACATTTACTGAAATGTGTCTGAAGATAAGTTCTCTCTCTCTCTCTCTCTCTTTCTCTTTTGACTTGTTAAGATTTTATTGCCTATAGGAATTCTTTTTAACAGAATTGTTATTATAAAAAACTGGAGCATTAACTCCGAGATTTTTTTCCATTTTATTTTGGATTGGATGATTATGCAGACATTTTATTGGTTTCATTCCTTTCAGGAAAATATGCGGAGGGAAAATTATTATCCCATAATTCATTTAGTGCAATAGTTATATCTGCGTCTCAATGATAGGAAATTATTATCCTAAATAACTATAAAGGCTTAAAATAATTTATATTTGCTTTTACCTCATCATTATTATTCTTATAAATAAAATGATTCATCTATCATTTGTTGACTGCCGATCTTGATTTCTTTCTGGTATAAGGAAAGAATAGTAAAAGTAAAAAAATACTGACTCGAGATTTTTTCGAATCTCCATGTTTTTGACCTCTCAGAGCTCGAAAAACACAGTTTTGGAAAATGTCTATCTGTTTGAGACAAAGATAATACAAAAACTATTTGAGCTAGACGTTCGAAATTTGATATGCAGCTTTTACAACAAATTTGCTGATTCTTCCAAATTTTAAATAAAATATGTTGAAAGTAAGACCGTTTGTTCGGCTGTTCTAATATAAATTAACACGATAACTGCAAAGCGAAGAGAAGAAGATTCGGTATACAGATTTAATATCTATAGGGTAGATACCTCCCAAAGTTTGAGCCAAATCCGACTACGAGTTGACTGTCTGTCGGTCTGCACTTTCAGAAACATGTAAAAGCGATAACTCAAAGTTACAATGACTTAAATATATCAAATTTGGTAAGAGAATGTGAAACTACAAGTGCAGTTTTGTGTCAAATTTTGTTTCAATCGGTTGAGAAAAACACGTATAAAACACAAATTTGAATTTCGGATACTATTAAACACATGAAGGGATACTATTAAACATGAAGGGATACTATTAAACACATCGCCAAATAACACGCTAAGTATCATAGATTCAGTAAAAATGCTAAATTCATCCCATAAGTTAGTATTTGGAACTTATTGTATGCCAGTGTCATGTAAAACATACTCTGGCATGATAAATTTGTCAGAGAGTATGCGAGAAAGTTTTTGGGGGACTGTTCCAGCTGGTTTAATTAATTTGGTTAAACTGTGCATTAATTTGATTAAAGAAAGCATCTGGTGAAATTTACGACATAAGCTTTGCGCTATAGGCTTCATAGACAATTTTTAAACATTTTTCAGACAAAATATACGATGGAAAGCTGTTATCCTTTAGTTCATTTAGTGCAACATTTTTCCTTATGTCTCTATCTTTATATCTATTTTCGCAAACTATTGTCTCAAATGAGGTAAAGGCTTAAGACTATTTTTACTTATCACCATCTTTATAACAAAATAACCCACTTAACATATGTTGACTACTAATATTAATTTAATTTTGCCAAACTTTGCATTTATTTGATTGAAAAATGCATGTAATGAAAATAGAGATATATTTCTCCCTCTTTATGTTTTGTAACCAATTCCTTAATGAACACTTTTACTTACACATATCCAACAACTACCCGAACAATCACACAGGAAACCATGCATCATAAAGTCCTTTATTAAATAAACCCAGCCAATTCCTCTCAAGTAGACAACGACTTTGCCATTAATTGATTCGGACGCTTTCCACCCCAATCTTGCAGCAACAAGCAGCACGAGCGGCGAATGCATAAGTCAAGCGACTGCGACCTGGCATGTCATACGAGGAGAATTGAATTACATGCAGGGGGCATTAGGGATCATCGGTTGGCGTTATGAATCAGCCCCCCTATTCCAATCCCGTAGAGTGTTACTTAAGCGCGTGCACGGATTAATGAACCGGAAACCGCTCCTACAAGGGGAATCGACCCCCACCCTATCCCCGTCCTTGTATATGAAACGGGGCATTTAAACACCCTCTAAGTGCAAGCGACATGCGCGCTTTACTCGTTTGTCGTCCTAATTCGATCAAGGTGGGGGGTGCGAATCCTCCCCCCATTTCTCATTATTGAATGGTATTTGTGCTGCAGCTGAATGGATGCGGCAATTTAATTATGGGTCGGTCTTTCTGGATAGATGGATGCCTCCGCTTAAGTGACAGAAGTATGGGAGTTTGGGATGACCCTATGTGAAAAGATCGTTGTGGCCGCTTAATTCCTTTTAAGACAGAAAGCATCGCTCCCAGAGAAAGGACCCGGGGACTCTTTGATGGATAGGTCGGCAGTGTTTTCATTTACTTCTGATTGGGGATAAAAGTTGTTCTCGAAGCGGTTGTCAGTAGATGGGATTTTTCATTACATCAGTGACAGGATTTTGTTTCTATATGTCTCTTCATAGTCTGGGCATTCCTTCAGAAAAAAAATGCTCTATTTTGGACAAAAAGAGTATTTAATTGGATTGGATATCAGGAGAAAGGATTGATTCGTTATCCTATTTTGAGAAATAGAACAGGATCGTTTATATAAAGTTGTTTTTTTAATGTGATAAGAGTATAAAAAACACATACATACATTAATTTGATATAAGGTATTTGAAGGTGATAATCAAAAGTGACTACTCCGAACCACCTGTAGGCACTCGGAAAATTTGAATGATCAAAACGCTAGAACAGCATAGGCAGAATTGTAGCTGAGTCCTTAGGGCTATCATGGATTGTGGTACAATATCTCGTAGGGGACGCATTCCGTCATGGACGGGGAATAGCCAGCACTTGCCATTTCTTTACCCACGGCAGCGAGAAACAACCACCATACTGGAAGTTTCACATCTCCTTATTTGAGATGTCTCTGTAGGAGACACTGAGGCTGATAAAACGATGTAGCGATTTTAAAGTTAATATTTCTTTTTATAGAAAGAAGTGTCTTCTATCTTGAGAACAAAGACAGATGTTACAACAATCTATGAAATAGAAATGAACTGCTTATCGCTTTATGGTTAAGGAAATTTATATTGCTTATCTTCAAGAACCGACGCTCTTATTTTGATTCCTTAAGTTTATTCCGCTTTCACATACAAAGAATTGTAATTTGCTATTAAGAAGAAAATAGATTTAAATGATTTTTAATGTTCATCAGTAATACATGGTTAATTTTTTTCAAAATATTTGTGATCTTTTCTGCGTGACTATAAAAGATTTTATAAATCCAAACGTAGAAAATAAATTCTATACTGACTAGACGTTCTTATTCTTTTAAATTTTACAATTCTTTTGTTTAAATTTTTACTTTTGCCTATCTCATTGCTTTTTGAATAGAGGTTCCAAATACTTTGATCGTTTGAATTTTTCAGCCGTTAGATTCTTTTAATTGCTTGCAATTATTTTCGTTTACATGGAAATTA
Organism: Argiope aurantia; assembly: GCA_026543865.1. Classification (NCBI taxonomy): domain Eukaryota; kingdom Metazoa; phylum Arthropoda; class Arachnida; order Araneae; family Araneidae; genus Argiope; species Argiope aurantia. The sequence goes on from JAPMOR010085249.1 coordinate 172,242, forward strand.
TTTAAAGTCGAAAGAAATAAATTCTTCTGTATAAAAGTAATGACATTGTGTCAGTAGACACCGTATTCCACGGTTAACAGAAATTATAAAATTGTATTTATTGAATTAAAAAAAAAGAAGAAGAAGAAGAAGGAAAGTGGCAGAATAATAGAAATAATAATAATAAATGGTATCATGCGAAGTTTCAAATGGTTAAGTGAAAATTTAAACTGAAAACTACTTTTTCAAAAGATAGATGCTTTTACATAGTTAGTTGTAATAATCAAGTATTTCTCATTGTTTTTCTCCATATGAGGGCAACAAACACGATTTCAATCTATATCTATATATATATCTATATCTATATCTATATTTATAATAAAACTCAATGTGTGTGTGTGTGTGTGTGTGTGTGTGTGTGTGTGTGTGTGTGTGTGTGTGTTGGCTCTCTACAGGTCAGACCATTCCACCTATAGCTACCAAATTTGGCACGTGTATACCTTGGAGGCCGGGAATGTGCACCTGGGGGTTATTTTTTCGAATTTTTAAATAGAATTTTTTTTATTTAAAAATTAAACGAAATTTTGACGTGTTTCTGCTATAACTTCCGAAAATATTACCGCACAAAAAAGATTTTTACATGAAGTTAAAGATCAAAAATTTATCTTTTAAATGATACTAATGTTTTAATCTTAAAATTAAATTTCCATTTTTAATGAATTTTTAAATAAATATTTTAACTATGTTTTTCAATAATTTTTTTCGTAAAAAATAAAAATAAAAATTAAGACGTTTCGCATTCATGGGGAAAAAATTAGCTATTTTCAAAGTGTTGCCATCACATTGATTGAAGCTCTAATTAAAAATAAATTAAATCTTTTTGGAAATGAAATCTGCAAAAATATAATTTTCGGCACGTATCTGTAGGAAATGAAACAAATATGAAATATTATTTTTTCTAAAAAATAAATTCCAAGAAAAATTATTTTATGATCTTTTACACTCTCTATACAGGGTGTTCATTTAGTCCCGGACCCATTTTGATGTTTAATGACTCATAAAATAATGAAGATATAAACAAACTTATGCCATTTATTGATAGAATAAATCTTATATTTTTCTTTTCAGGTTTGAATATTTTTACTTTTGTAAATATCGTCTGCGCGTGTGGTTAATTTCAGATAATTTCATTTTCCAGTCTAAATATCTGTACTTTTCTAAATATCGTCTGCTTATTGATTGCATTTTTCTCTCTTTTGTTTTTGGCAACTATTGAAATGTTATGTTTACTTTTGATGTGTTTGTTCTATGTAGTACTTATAATAAAGCACAATCTGTGTGTTTGTGTGTGTGTGTGTTGGCGCTCTTCAGGCCAGACCATTCAACCTACAGCTCCCAAATTTGGCACGTGTATACCTTGGAGGCCGGGAATGGGCACCTGAGGGTTATTTTTTCGAATTTTTAATTAGAATTTTATTTATTTAAAAATTAAGCGAAATTTTGGCGTGTTTCCGCTATACCTTCCGAAAATACTACCGCACGAAAAAGATTTTTACATGAAGTTAAAGATCAAAAATTTATCTTTTAAATGATACAAATATTTTAACCTTAAAATTAAATTTCTATTTTTAAGGAATTTTTAAATAAATATTTTAAATACATTTTTTCAACAATTTTTTTTCGTACAAAATAAAAATAAAATTTAAGCTGCTCGAGCACGTTTCGTATTCATGGGAAAAAATTAGCTTTTTTCAAAGTGTTGCCATCACATTGATTAAAGCTTCAACTAAAAATAAATTAAATCTTTTTGGAAATAAAACGTGCAAAAATATAATTTTCGGCACGTGTCTGTAGAAAAAAAACATATATGAAATATTATTTTTTCTAAAAAATAAATTCAAGAAAAATTATTTTATGATCTTTTATATTCTCTATATTATTAATCCAATAAATCAGTTATATTTTAAGGCAAGTTTTGTTTAATATGAACAAGATATCCATTCAAGTCAGAGCCACACAGCTGATTTGTAAACCTTTAGTAAGTCACAGATCTGCTAAAATGGTCTAAATGGAAAATGATTATATTTTATGTAACTTGATTTAATAAATGCTCTAATAAATAACGAATTTTTGATTTTACATTAAGCTTCTGCTGTGGAAATTACGAATAACAAAATGTTCTTGAAACACTAATATTTTAAATAAAAAGAGTTAATTTCTAATCAACTAAATCAATCACTTAAAGTAGCTGATTTATGAAAATTTGAATATCATTATTCAATAAAAAAAGGATAATTTTAGATTTTCCATCGATCGTTTCAAAGAAAATGCGCCAATCAGCGCGCAGGTTAATTGGCCTAAGATTATGAACATGTTGAGTTTTTCTAAATTTTTAACATTCAAAACTTCATAAATAAGTCTTAGTGGATCGTGGAAAACAGAAACATTCATTCATTTATTTATAATTTGCTGTGTCCAGAATATTTCTCAGAATCTGATACCTTACTGCATTAAATTTAGACTTCATAATTTTTGAAATATATTTATAGGCCGGAACAAAATATTATTATTGATTTCATTTCAATCCTTTTGAAATTAAAACGAAAAACTGAATTTTATGCTGAATCTGAGAAGTTTTTGTTGAATTATTCTTTGAGATATTACATAAATTATGAAAAATATTTTGTATTTCACATAAGACTTATATACCGAGCGATTCTGTTTGCAATACTCATAGTCAATAATAATAATAATAAATAAATAACAATAAAGATGATAAATAAAATAAAATGCTTGGTTTAATTAAAAAATATCTTTATATTAATTGCAATTTCATCATTTCCATTTTAAATTAAAGTTGAAATTTTACCGGAAATGATAACAAATTAGCAAAATATATATAATAATTTGAACGAAACGATCTAAACAACAGTATAAGTTTGGTATGACTATCAAAATTGGAAGATTAAAAATGTTTTGTTTGAGAATCTATTAAGAGACCAGTTACTTAAAATACTTAATTGAAAATTTTAGTGAGCGGTAATACTGGCGAACCGGCTGGTCACCAAAGGCGGTTAGTTTAAAATAAGAGTGGCCATAGTACTCTCATGTATTTGCCATTTCGTTATTTCTTTACATCATTGTAGAATCATCATGTCAATCAAAGTTTATTCATTTAATATTATTACGGAAATTGGCTAACAGCGGAACAGCAAAAGTTCAACAGCTTAAATAATGTTTTGTTCCAGAATAAAATGAAAAACAAAGACAGCAAAAAAAGGGCGAATCCAAGACGTACACAGAGAATCAAACAGCACAAGCAGACAGGGAATTGTTATTCAGAAAATAGTACAACTAGAAAGCACGCTCCTCGACCAATTTTCCAAAGAGAGCACTGACTCCTCGTGTGAATGTTTTGTTTTGTTTTATCGGAGTGTGAGTGTTTCTCTTCCAAAGTATGGAAATTTCTAAAAGGATCTTCAGACCTTGTTTCCTAGCTGAGATATCGTATAATTTCTGTGTTTTTTTATCTTCTATTTTTGTAGTTAAATTCTTTTCTAAGATCAAAGCGATAATACTATGATTGCATTATAGCAATTCTAACTGATTCTGCTTTTTATTCGCAAACTTACCATATAGATGCTTATATTCTTTGATAAGAAGATTTTCTATGAAAAGATTAATAAATGATGGATGATTTCAGTAGTATAATTTAATATACCTTTGAATATATATTTTTAATTTTTTTTGTAATTATATAAAATTAAAGTTCCTAATTCCTGCAGTTCCTAATTCGGAATCTGCAGAGTTTATTAATTTTTTTTGTAATTTTTTTATCTTGAATCTTTTTCATATGCACTCACCGTACAGTACTAGGATGAAAGAAAATTCACAAATGAAAATTTTCATAGGATATGATTTTAAATTTGAGACTTTATTCCCAAAATGCATAAAGTAAGAATTTTATGTAAGATTTTTTTTTCTTAAGACATGAGTTGAAACATATCTTAGAATTATATATGTAAAAAATCTTTATAAATATAGAACTTCTTTAAAACCCAACTTCAAAATATAATAAAGAGAATCTAATATCTATTAATGAAAAGCAGCTTCTCTCTAAGACAGTTTCGGTCCAAAATTTGACAAAAACTTGTAATTGTGATGAGTCATATACCATATTTCATTTATTTAGTTTCATGCACTATTGAATTACTTTGCTCAAGTACCCAAAAATAGACAAACGGATGTAATTAAAATTTATATGTGTGTGTGTTTGTAATCCGGAAAAATATTAAAATATCGAAATTTATCAGGAGGCACGAAGATAATAATAAATGATATAATGTAAATAATGCATCCTAAAATCAAGTAAGGTAAGCAATGATTAAATTATCTTTCTTTTGATGATTATTTAATTATCTATGAAATTATGATAAGAATATCTATCAAATGAAATCATTAGATTATTTCTCAAAGAAAGAATATCTTTCTTTGATAAGTACCTCGCATATAAAAAATAAATAATTTTGTATAATCGATAACTTATGGATAACTATATCAAACACAGTTTTTCTTTTCTTACAAAAATCACAATGTCAAATTCTAATCAATTGTGTTATATATTTTTACTCTACTTCTATCCACTAATCCTGGGGACAGCCATCTCTTAAATTCAATACTCTAAAATATATATTTATAGTGTTGTAAACCTACACCCCTCCCATCGAATCCCCCCTCCTTTATTGTAGACCATTAAAGTGAGCTCCTCCGGCGGTCATTTCGGGAGGCAGGAAAGAATCCCGGACGATTCCCATCTAACGATGACAAATGTCCGGTCCTCCGCGAGTGCGTCGGAAATTGGTCTATTCTTGGACCTAATTTGATTAGGTGCATGAGTGCAATATGATTATCCAAAGCGCTGACTCCGGCTTCCGTAGACAAGCGAATTAATTTGAAAGTCATCAATGGAATGGATGTAACTCCGCCTCCCCAACTCGCCCCTCCCCTGCCCGCGCCGTCTTATTGTCAGGGATGGAGAATGAGGGTTGAGAGCGTTTATTGTAGTTCGGGTATTGCAAACAGGCTATCTTGTAGTAGACATCGTGTTAGATGAATGAATTGTGCATCGAGATTAATTTGATGTTATTGCCTTTATGTTTACATAGCACATTCTGAAGCAATCATCTTGAGATCGACTACGAAAGATTTAATTTGCAAATTTTGTTGTTCCATATTATTTTTATATTTGAAATTTTTTAGCGTATTTTTAAGTGTCTTTAAAATGTTTGAAACAGATGAAAGATCTATCGAATTAAATTGTAAATGTTAACATAATGAAGTTAATAAAATTCATTTGAAAGATATCTGGGTTTAATATTTTTTAAATGTGAATTTTGATTTCTTTTTATGATTTTTAAAGATATTTTAGTAAAGCGGACAGTAAAAGAAATGTTTAGTTTTTTTATTACTAATATTTTGAAGCCAGTACAATATGAATTACATTTATATGTCATAAAATAATGGCAACATTTCGATGTCACTTTTCAATAAAATCTTGTCAAAACCTTTTTAACCCTTTGTCTGCCAATTTTTTTAAATTTTTTCCCCTCTATAATTGCATAGAGAATGAAGATAATAGCCTCTGTATTAAACACATCTATTCAATTTTTTTCAAATATTTTTAAACTCCCGTGATTAAGAAATGATAGCCAAATACACCCTCTCTCTCACCAAAAAAACTACTTTTATTTAGAACTATTTAAACTGATTTTAAAAAGTTAGTGGGATGTATATGTCCCGTTGGTAGTCAAAGGGTTAACCCTCTGATTGCGCAATTTTTTGAAATCCGTATTTAGATGCGACGTTTTCAAATAATTTCAAACATTTTTTTAAAACAAAGTGATATGATACTATATGTTGCACGATAATAATATGATATAATAAAAATCTGTAATCATAAAAATCGTAGCACACTAAGCTGCGAAAAACTCGGAATGCAATAGAAAATGGACTGATGGCCAACCCGCTGAAATTGTGGGATAAGCAGCTGGAGGGTTAAGTTTTTGCAAAGTGTTAAACCATTCATAATCATTCATGGATAAAACAAAAAAAGATATATTAATTGTTTTATCTGATCATTCAGAAAATAAGATTAAAAATGCCACATTAAGTTTTCAAAATATTTCTGATGTTTTTTAAACTTTTCAATGGACCAAATGTATTATTATTATATTCTTTAGTTATAAACTATAAATAATTCTTGATAAAAGCTATAAAATTAATTTTTTTCAATTACACAAAATATGATTCCTAATCTATTCCATAGATTGAATTAAATAATTTACTTTTCAAGAATACGTAAAATTGTAACAAATATACTCTTTCACTATACCTTTGAGTTCACAAAGTCGCACCATTTTCCGATAAGAAGATTTTGCACTTTTGAGATATCCTGGTCTTTTTTTTTTACTGTAGTCTTTTACCTTCTAGATTTAATTTTTCTTTTCCTACTTATTCACATAAGTAAGGGCTCGCTCGAAAGCTGTTGCCGATTTTTCTTTTCTTCCAGTTTCACTTAGAGATGATTAGGCTGTTAGGGGAAAAAAAAAAGAATCCTGGTCGCCGAAGTGGCATTCCACCTGCTGTATATCCTTTACTCTTTGCTTCTGAAAGAGGATAGTGCATTGTTGTTATCAGTTTGTTAGACATTTAATTGAGGTCACTTGCATGGAATCAAAAGTCTATATGTATTCTTTTTGAACTACACTTTACCTCCATGTATTAATATTTCGCATGCTAGAAAATCTCGTATTGTAAACCATTTGCGCTATTTTAACTACCAGATGTTTGATCATTCAAAAGTTGCATCTGTAGAAAAATTAACGTTCTACTCGTATAGACGGCCCTAAAAATTGTTTTTTGAAATTTAAAAATTAAGCTAATTAAGGCATATACTTTCGGTTTTTTTCAATAAATCATATATATATTTATAGTAATTTATTCTCTTTATAAATATAATGAGTATTAATGTCGAATGGCCTCATGTTATTGGTATAATCATTCGCATTTGAATATGGCTTCGTCACAAGCGATGTCATTTTTTAAAGAATTTAAATTTTAACTCAGTTAAGTGTAAAACCTGAACCACATAAACCGAAATTATCCTTCAAACTGACAATTAATAAGCGGCATAACAGACGTGCGATGATTTTTGGATTTTTTTCTAATGTTTCGTGCAACCTAGTTTTAAATCTCTTACCAACTCGATGTGTTACGCATAAATTAGATGCATTCACTAAGAGTCCCAAAGATTAGCAGTAATACTTTGATGATTTATTGACTACCAAAAATTGTAAGCATTTTTATTTATATTCCTATATTTTTTTAAAGTGAAAAATACTTTTTCATCCGTATTATTCATGTATTCGAAATTCCTCTTTTCATAGTTACTAAGCTCCAGTGACTATAACAGTGACGAATTTTATTTTTCTGTTAGTAAAAAAAAAACCGTTTATATTGATAGATTAATAAACGAAAATAAGATATAAAGTTCGAGAAAACTCCAGACTCCTCAAAATACTCCTTTACAATTGATGAATTCATCATATGAAAAAAATGTCAACAATTTGGGCGAACTAATGAGCAGAAATTGATTATGATATTGTTTTACTAAAATACACTCAATCACCGATATATACTACAAGCATTTAAACGGAAAAAAAGATGACAACATTTCGAACTACTCTCCATCCAGGCTGATATCCACCTTGAAAGGTAAAATCATTTCCATACAATATAAAGAAGACTGGGATTTCTTGTCAGTGCACAAGATTTCCATATGTTTCAAGAAATTAACAGGGTCCGACTTAGTCTAATTGGGGTCCAGGGAAAAAACTTTTGGGGGGCTCCAATTCAATAAGGAAGAACGCTCATTAAAGAAGGAAACGTAAAATAAACTTTCTATTCGATTTGGAGGGTCCCTCTGATGTGGTGCCCGGAGTAACTGCCCCGTATGCCCCTGCCTTGATCAGGCCTTGGAAATTAAAACTATTTTCTTTTGTTTGCATGAAGCAGAATCTGTATGTACTGAAGATTTAACTTTTGATTATTGGAACTATTACGAAATAACTTATAATAATACTCTAAATTATGAACAATTAGGAAACATGTTTAAAATAATGATGAATTATAGGTGAAGATACATTGATTCAAATAATCTTGAAACAGTGTATCTGCACCTATTCCAAATTTCAAACTAGTTATCCTCTACCATGTCATGAACTAAAAAATATTAGAGAAGTATCACTAGAAGTCATGTCTACGCGTTTTACCCAAAATTCCTCTAATTACAAAATTTCATAAAAGCGTAACTTTAATTTAATTAATAAAATTTTGTGAAATAGTTTTGTATTCTGTTATCTCTAGTACTTTACATTTTGCTATTTTTCCTTAACAGACTTCTAAAGCTTATTTGGTTTAATAAAGTTGTCCTAGAATATAGCTATTACAAAGGCCATCGCAGTTGCATAAACTCTTTGTCATTAAATACACATAACATCAGTAACGAATAGCAATTTTAAACTGTGAGTTTAAATTCCCATGTTACTTGCTCAGTATAAAATTTTATAAATCGATGAGCTACATTTATAAAAATTTCAGACGAATGCATGGAGCTGAAAATGAAAATATTTTCAAGACTTTAATTTTAGAATGTAATATTTTCATGCTACCAATCAACAATATAATACTGCTTAATCTTCTTTTTCGGAGATACTTTGCATGCATCTACAAGCATGGATGTTGTATCAAAAGATATGCTTTTTTTAATGAAGTGTCCATTTCTAGAGTTCGCAAAATTAAATGATTTTTAAATTTCTTATTATTTCACTTTGTAATCACTATTAAAAATATTGGAAAGTTAAATAACTTATACCAAATAAGAATCGAAATATTTTTTATCAAAATGTGAATAGTTACCACTGGAAGAAATTTTCATGCAATCTTTTTTTATTGCCTTTTCTCAGTGAGGCAAAATCATTTTCTTGTCCAGAATGTTATGCAAAATAAATTTTAATATTCTAATATTTTCTCGTATATAATTATAGAAATCACAGATATTCGCATAGTTACTTTTTTTTCTGCAAGAACGAAACATTCTTTTGTGCATAGCAATATTTGATATAAAACAAATCTCTTAATGAAAGTAATTACTTAATCAATCTTTTCAGTAATTGGTATTTCAATGCGGTTTTGAAAGCCATATTTTGAAAACTTTTAGTGATGACAATTTTTGTTCTCTAATACGTTTTCTAATCTATTAATTTTGATACTTCATTGTTTATCATCCAAGAACATAAATCTCAATTAGTTGTTTTTATAAATGCTCAATAAAAAAGTTTAAAGAAAGTTTAAAATTATTGAAAATAAACTGACATTACTGCATTCATCTTAAAAATAGAACTGAAATGTGATCATTATCGATAACTTTATATATATTTATTTATCTACTAAACGAATTTCTTTATAACTTCTTTCTTTCCATAAAAGAACTCTAAAAGACCAAAAATTCCACAATCCTGACTGAATTTCTAAACGAATCATGTCATTTTTGGAAAATTTCCAACCCTAATTCACCATTAAAGAGTTTATTCTTCAGAAAACTCTTTTGAGACCAAACAGATTAGAATGCTTGTAAACCAGATTCCAGTAAAGCATCCAACAATTTCAAATTTTGTTATCACGATTTCTCCTGCATCTATTTCTCTCTGTCAGAATGCATCCTCAGACGTGTCTTATGAATGGTCAGGAATAACAGATCATCCCACACAAGAGAGGACAAGCAATAGTCCTCATATGTCGCAGGCAACCCCCCTGGATCCGGTAATGTTCGATGCAAATTGTTTCCCAATGGGGATTTAATACCACATAATGTTTCCTTGGACGGCCAGGTGGCGTTGCAAACCAGCGCCCTGCTTCCACGATCAATGCATCCGCTAATGTTCCTCTAAGAACCCTCGCTCCCCCCAAGGGTGACGCCCCAAAGGGTCATTCGCTTGGGGCCTTTGGTTTCTACGCCGCCCCAGCTTTTGGCTCCAATTTTTATTCCATATTTCGAAGAATTTCGCTCTTTCTCTGAATAATACAGAAATGGTGGTTTTCGAGTTGTTCCGAAAGAAATGGCCAGCAATATTGCTTGCAGTTTGCATTAATGTAGTGTTTAGTTTTGGGTTTAAATATAATATTTCCAGGGAAAGTGTTCAAGAGTAGTTTAAGGGAACATAGATTTTTTTGTTACTACTTTTTAGCCTTAAGTCGATTTAAATGTTTTATTTTGAGGATTTCTGTATTAAATATGTCTTAAGCTTCGAAAAGAATACAAGTGAACATTTGAGATTGATCGTTGCTTTTGATTTGTTATGAAAAGAATATTGAAGCATCTATTGTTGCTTTAGCAAAACGTCCATAATTTAAATGAATTTCAATATTTAGAAATAAATGTGTTTAAATATAAATAAGAAAAAAATTATAATCAATTTAAAAAAAGTTGTTTATATTTTTATTCATCTGTATGAGAAGATTTTTTTTCATTACTTGCGTGCTGGTGCAACAAATGTCATACCGCTAATGCGTTAGAATTTCATATTTTCTTTTCCGAATTTCATGTATAGGTACCTCTAATTATCTGTTGATGCTAGAATATCTAGATGTGACGACTAATTTCCTTATTGCTGAGTGAAGATATGAAACCAGAATCAGTGGTTTCCACGAAACTTTCTCGCATATTTTGTAATAAAAGTGTTATCATTCTCTTAACTTCAACATAAAATGCGAACATTTAACTAAACCATGAGAGCCACAGGTGTTCAAATTTTTATTTTTATTATATTAGAATGTGTAGTAAAGAAAATCTGTGCTTGTTTATTATTAAACCCAAGTTATTTAATAAAGAATAGTTATTATGAAAAGCCATAACAGCATGAGATAATAGGCGATTAATCGCTAGGATGTGATAAGTACACAATTCCCGGAATACCAAATATGAAATTTGGATGCTTTTTTCCTGACCAATTAAATTTTTTTCACCAATTCAATAGCGTAGCAAATTTCATTTATTTATGCCATTGCGTTTTCTATATATCCCATTCACTTGAATTCAAAAGTACAGAACGACTCATTAACGCTTCGATTCCAAATGATATAAATCTACATTTTTAGATATTAAAGCCATATACCAAGTAATATATATCTTATTCTTTTCATTTTGTAGTTATCGCGTTTAGCTGGAATTAAGACAGCTAGACAGACTTTTCTGAATTGATTCGTTCAAAATTTGATAGAAATTTACAAATTTAGATTTCTATCACATAGAATAAATTTCTAGTTATCTAGCTTTTGAACTATCGTATTCACAAATAGGAAGATGGACAGACATTCAGAAAATTCAAATCTGAATTCAGAATCAAAGAAGTTTGAAAGTCATGCTAGGTCGAAATCTTGAGTTCGAATTTTTTGACGAATATATGCAATACTTTCTTTTTGTATATTTCGGACTAGAAAAAGTAAAAACTGCTTTCAGGCAGTCAACAATAGGTTAGTTTTTTTTTTATTATTATTTCAGTGATTCAGTGATATAGAAGGAAATGTTTTCTGATTTTCTGTCAAAATCTTCTTTCTTGAGGAATATCTAGAATTTCCTAAGCATCGATAATAATAAAAAAATATAATAATATCTATATTAATACATGTTGCCTTAGATATTATCCTAAAATAAATCTAAAAACTCAAATTGCGATTTCTTAACAAAAAAGACAATACTTATTAGATCAAATTTAAATTCTTCATTTTTAAAGAGTATAAATCGTATAAAGAAATTTTTTGAGAAATTGTAAAATCAAAAGCTAAACCGTTTCTTTTATTTTATACTTTGCGTTTTAAATCATTGTACCTAGCTATCCAGATTCTTTCTTTTTCTACAATGTTACAAGCTGATCTCCAATTCATAAAAGCTCTCACGAGACTGCTCTAACCCCCCTTTCAAAAATATAGAGATTTCTGGCATGGTGGTTGTTTCTCGCCTCATTGGTTGATAGAAAAATGGTATGGAATTGGCTCACTCCCTTTACCAATGACGGAAAGTGCCTCCTACGGGTGAGGCTGTACAGCAACCTGTGATGGTCCTTAGGACTCAACCATAGTTCCAACCAATGCTATCGCCTTATTGTGGTCATTTAGATTTATCCGAATGCCTTCGGACAAGGCGGAATGGCTTTTTTCAAGATACTTTTTCCTGCCAGCCTACTTTTTTTTTAATAAATGTAATCAGTGCTTAGTTACAGCAATAATTCTTACATGGCATTGTTTTTCCCAACATATTTATTTAAATAATGCATTTACATTGAATTAGGATTAATCGACCAATTAATTGAATGCTTACGTGTAATTTAGCATTCTCATATTATTATTATATTTTAAATCTGTCTTCTCCTGCATTCCTTTATTTTTTTTCCACGTGTCTTCCGATTTATTCCATACTTTTTGGCTTTCGTGGCCATCGAGTGCAAACACTGATCTCTACTTGTGCTTTCATAATTTGTAAGTTATCACTCTTTTTGAAAATCTTGATTTAAAATCTTACTCAAACCATATTTAAAAGAAATTAGCTTATAAATATATTTTACTTTCTAACTAGCCTAGCTTTATTAGATGAAAAATATGCTTTTTGAATCATTCTACCGAATTGCTCTACATTTAGAAAGAAAAATCAGCAAGTGAATGTTTTAATTTTAAAAAGTATTTTTTACAATGATAAGACAGTTAAGATAATGAAACAGATGAATTACAGGTTATTTGTTCTTTAAGAATCCTGTTTTCTTCTGCGTCATTCCTCTCCCTCCTATTTCTTGGTAAGAAACAGCAGTAAACATTCTTCATTTAATCTCATTGAATGGTCTTCACGCCAACTCTATAAATAAAAAGCCACCTTTCCAATCAATACTCAGTAAATCTCCGAAGCTTTTCCCCTCCCTCGAGTTGGCCCGAAAGCACTGCGGTCCGCCGCTTTCGACACCGTCTAAATCACGACGAAAGACCGGATTCTGGTCGCGGATTCCTTGATCTATGGACCCGACGAAAACAGTTTCCCTTGTCCCCTCCTACCACCCCTGGGGACAGTTTACTTTAGGGTCCCCACCCGGTCGTAGTTTTCCCTCGCAGTATTTGGTTTGGATAAAAAGGGGAGATTCTGTATCTGTGTATGGGATGATCGACTAGGCATAGAATCAATTAGGGAAATAGACCCCTTTTTGTCCTGTTTACTCTGCAAGAAAGGGACTATACATAAATTATGAAAAAAGTTCAGAAGACGCAGCAATCTTTTTTTTTTTTTCCTCTTTGGTAGTATTAGTTTGCTCTTCTACGAAAATTTAAACTATAATTTTTAATAAATATAGTTCTTAAAAGAAATTAAAATAAATATTGAATCGGCTTTCTATATTATCTATTCCCTTAGATAAATATGTATTTTTTTTCTTTCGAAAACGGAGTTGCATCTATAAAGAAAACCATATCTGAATATTATTGTTCTTTTAAATTTTTTGATAGTTAAAGTTAGTAGAAGTTCATTTGCGATAAGAAGTGCAGCTAAATTTATTTCGAAAATGTGCATTTTAATTTTCATTAAATTAAATATTATACTTATATTCAAATTCAGATGTCAGCATTTTAAAAATTAATTAAAGATCTTAATATGTGATTAATCTATCCAGTTTCGTAAAACTTTGATCGAAGATATGTTCTTTTTATGAATTTAAGAAACAATTTTTTTTAATATTAATGTTTGTCGGATCATAACAAGAAAATTTAAGAAAGTAACCATATGAATTTAAAAATTACGACATTTTAAAATGAAGGAAAAAAAGCCCAACTAAGTTTGGGACGAGAAAGAAACGCAATAAAAAATTTGAACGAGTGTCATTTTTTAAAAATTCATTGTAGTTAGGTATGAGAGGTTAACTCTGCAGCCCTGATATGGACAGAGAATACAATTTTCCCCTGACATTGCATCATTCGCTCTAAGAGAATCAAATCAATTCGAACTATTTTGAATAGTTGATAGAAGTGCTGATTCGATAGAGTTAGAGTACCGATTCGTGTAGAGTAAAAATATAAGACATAAAGAGACATAAAACGTAAGACATAAACATAGAGTAAAACCATAACATGTAATTAACCAGCAATTTTTTCTATTTGTCGTAACAGCCAATGTTACGAAATAGAATAAACAAATATTTGAAATATTTTTTTTATTTTGTTTTCTGCAGTTACTACAATGAAAAAGGAAAAAAATAAAATAGTAAAAAAATTTCTTTTAAGGACATCAAATGCAGCTGTATTTGAATAAAGAAATACTTAAAGAATTGAAATTTACCTTGAGAAATAATATAATTTTCTTATTTTAAAAAGTACAGAAAAAATCTATATTAGTTTCTTGAAAGGAAAAGTCTCTCTCTCTCTTTATATATATATGTAACATTATTTGTTGTGAAGCAGAAATGCAGTTTGAAGACAGTGAAGAGACTTGCTATTTCGCGACGTCGTTTTATTTCATTTTTAAGAAGCAGGCATATGTACAAGCGATGAGCACACAGGACGACACAGAGAGGAATGAGGAAAAAGCTCTTGGACATTTTATCCCTGGTCTTATATAACCTATGATTTCGATAGGAAAAACATTTCTTCATAGCGCTAATATGTATATTAATAAGATTCTGATAGGGATTTCTGACGCATGTCAATCACATGTAAGGGAAACACAGGGATCTTTTAAAAAGAATGTGCTTACTGGACAGTTTTTTACCCCTTCACGCCGAGCGTGGGAAAGTTCGACTTTTAGCTGAGTCAGTAATTTAACAAAGCTTCTCTTGAATTAATTAAGTAGAGACAGTGGAATTGGATCACGAAATAAGAGAATATTTTAGAATAAAGTTACTATGGGCTAAATTAAGATAAAATCTTGAAAATTAATTAAATTGAAATTAGAGTTAAAATATCATTACATATATATATATATATTAAATATTAAAGAGAACTTAAATTTTAAAGTAGTTGTATTTTTACAAGAGATATACAAAAAAAAATTAACCATCCAACACAGGAGAAAAACAGAAAGAATTAATACAAACTACACCTATCATGATAGCGAAAATAAAGCAAATTGTTTTGAAATTTTTTTAAAAAAATTATAAAGTATGTCTCAGCTATTAAATAAAGCGATTAATAGAGTAAAATATTAAGTTTTTCATTCTCGTGTTATTATTAAAAATGAAAATCCTTTATTTAGTTTCTGGGTAATTGAAAAAAAAACTGATTAATAAAAAAATAATTTGCAAGTTTACTGTATTATCAGATAAAAAAAAATTATAAAGAAAATAAATTAATAGAAAAGAGAACAAATATGAAAAATGACCCACAATATATAACATTTAAATTTCAAGTATTCTGAGATTGATTGATAAATTATCATTTTATGATAAGTTTTTAAATAAAATGAGTAAGTCGGTGTACTTTAGATAATATTTTTATAGATATTGATAGAGTCAGCTTATTATCACATAAAAAATTACTAAAATTAATTAATGAATTATAATTAGTAAAATATTATAAGTTATTAATTGTTAATAAAATATTAAGTTATTTATAGACCATATATGATTAACACAGTAAAAACTGTCGAATATTAATATTTAGTTTATTAATATTTATTTTATTTCAATCAGTTCTGCTAAAATCAGATTAAATAGTTTTATTTTTACAACCAATTTATTTTTTAATAGTAAACCCTATGTAAAGTATCTTAAATTAAGCATCAGAAAACAACAAATAAACAGAAATTTTGAAAAATCTTTCCTGAACTTTGCGAAATAATTCCTCACGTTTTCTGTCAAGTTTCATGTTAATATTTATAGCGCTTTATTAACTGCCTTCTTATTTATTTCCCCTAATAACTCGAGTTAAATTAGGCTTGATAGTATCAAAATGTTAACTTGATTTTGTACAAATGAAAATTGAATGCATCATTTTTATAAATAATCTGTCATTTATTAAAATACGAAGAATTTAAATACGAACTATTTACAGTTATTAGTTTATTAGTTAATAGTTATTAGAACTATTAGTTTTTCTGTTCATTTTTAATTTTCTTACATTAAACACTAATTTGGTCCAGAGTCTTTTAAATAAGTCTTATGTTAGATGTGCTCCAGACTGCTTTGTTTCAAATGCATTTTTGCTTGCCAATGTCTATGTAATTGTAGAATACAAAACTGGTTTCAAAAATTGTGAACGGCTTCAAAATATTTTGCATCATATCTAATAATTGTTAATTATAAAAAAGACGTATTTTTATTTGATTAATGTAAAATTTGACAAGAAAAGAATTACCAAGGTTTTCATAAAAATATTAGTATGGATCAATGATTTTTTTGAAGGTAAAGCAAAGCATTCATACATTTATTTTTGCATTTATTTTCTTACAGACGAGTTGTATTTATATATGATTTAGAAGATAATTAACGCATGCAAGAATTTATCAACGCAATCTTTTTAATAAACCAATACAAGTTGCTTCAATATAGAAAACAATATACAATTTAAGAAAAATTATTCAATTTTAAATTAAAATGCATTCATTAAATTTAAAAATAAATAAATAAATGATAATATTTGAATAATTTGAGATGGAATATCACTTGAATTAATAAAAATACTTTTATTGTGCAACAGCAAGCATTAAGCTATGGCTGGAAAGCTGCATACTTATTTTATATATATATTAAATATTTGTATTTAGCTATTTAAATATATTATCAGAAAATAATTTCCGAAACTTGGGGATAAAGGAAGAGGTACTATTTAATTAAAGTACTGTGAATTCAGAGACAAAATTCTCTGCGCTTTTGCGCATGCACGAGGAGGCATTGATTTTGTTAAAATAGGGGATAGATGAAAGATAGAGGATGAGATGTTTACACATGTTTTTAGAAAATCAGTGGCCTTCTATTATCAGTGGATTGAGTAGCTAGTTGCTGCGGATAATCCACAAAATTGAATTAGCCTTATGATCAACAAATATACATTTCAAATTAAACTACTATAGTATGATTCAAAAGAACAAGAGGGGAAAACAGTTGCGTTTAATGGAATTGGAAGCCAAGGTATAACATAGAAAAGAACTCCGGAAAGACACTAGTAGTACTTACTTCGTGTCATCCTCAGCAGGATAAAATAAACCAAAAGGGATAGTATTAGGTATTTGAAACGAACAGTAAATTTATGATATTAAATTAAAATAAATAAAAAATCATGGAAAGCATATAGTCTTACTTTAAGTAAGTACTTTTAAGTACTTACTTCTAAAAGTAAGTACTTTTAAGATATAAATACTTATTTTAGGTAAATTAAATATACCTTAAAATTTCTTAAGATTAGTTTAAGACATATTTAATTTATGCCAAAATAAGTAATTTCTTTTAAACTTTTTTTTTTAATTTAAAATTTCCAGAAGCAGTTTCAAAATTATTAAATAAATTTTTTCCTCTAATATAGTTAAAGTAACATGAAAATATTTGGTCAAATCAAATATACTGCTCAATGTTTCATTTAAAGGTTTATAGTCGTACAGATTAAATAAATATTAGTGCGAAATAAATAAAGAATTAATTGGCGATGAGCACTTGAAATTAATAAGAAAATTATTTTCCCAATTTGTACGTTTTTACTGCATATTAAAATTTATTAAAATTACTGCATATTACTGCATATTAAAATTATTTATTCGACCATGGTCCAAAATTATGAAATAATAACATTTATTTTAAAAACAGGAAATAAACGAATCTTAATTAAGCCAAACCGATTTATTCATGAGCTATTTTTCAAATAAATTTAATTGAAAACAGTCAGTTTTCAACTGTATGCGATGAAAACGATTTTATGAACTTAATTACTTTGAATTTATGAAACTATTTCAAATAAGATGGGTATTTACTTTTTTTTTTCCTTGAACTTTCGAAATAATTTTCATTTAGACCCTGTTTGATTTTATGTCATATTTACCGCATTTAATCACACTTTCATACACTAAATCATCCTTATCTCATTATTTAAACTCCAACACCACTTACTCCAAAAATTTATTCGACATCAATTAAGCTTTTCGATACATTTCTACCGCATAAAGGAAACGAATATATACCAATTTAAATATCGTATTAACATGAAACGTTCCGCTCTCCCCTCTTCTATACGTGATTTCCCCTAAGTCACTGAGCGAGAATAACTGTTCCATTTTGCCTAAAAAAAGGCTCAATGAAGCAAACAATTGCCCCATTTATCCCTGTTGACTTTACACGAAGGGGAAGGGGGGGGTCATTCATGGGCTCACGGGAAATAAACCTCTCATTGATGAATATTCTTAATCAGGGTTCTCAACTGTCTCATTGTTGTATCGGTCTCTCCCCCAAAAATGTATTGATTCAGCAACAGCGGCTTCCGAACAAAGCATTCTTGATTGATTTACAAGGTGAGATTGGGAATATGAATATTATATCAATACAACTGCCGTGCTGGATCAGATATAAAAGAAATAAATCAGGAAATTCATGTTTTATTGCACACGTAATAAGCAAACAGAATGTATTATTTGGAAATATAATTACATTGATTTTTCATGTATTTAGAATTATTTTTATTTTTTATGTAATTTTCATCTTTTAAATGATTTGCAAACAATACAATGCATTATTAAGAAGTGGATATGAATTATGTTAATTTTTATTAACTGTAGTAATTATTTTTTAATATAATTTTAATTTTTGAAATGATCTGTAAGCAAATAGAATGCATTATTAAAAAGCGAATAAATGTCCCAAAATTTTCTTTCTAAGCATGACATTAATCTCTATTTTTAATATAATTTTTATTTTTGAAAGGATTTACAGACAACCAAAATGTATTATTAAGAAGATGATAAGAATTATATTAATTTTTGATTTTCAATTATAATTATCTTTATTTATAGTACAATTTTCATTTTTGAAATAATTTGTAAGCGTGCAAAAACACTAAAACATTTTGTTTGTTTATACGATTTTCATTTAGAACTTCATCGATTTTTAAAATATACACCTTAAATATAATTTGTTGATTAGTAAAGAATAATTTACGTTAAGACTTAATTTCTCTTAAAATTTTTCGATAATTGTGAGAAGTATGTGAATCATGTAAATTGTTTTTCCATTTTTCAAAAAGTACAAAAAAAAATTAATAAAAATACAATAGTATTTTGACAGTAAATTTGCGTATCAGTTAATTATGAGTATGGCTATTATTTTAAAATAGTAAAGCAAAGTCAGCGTTGAAAAGAATTAATTAGCAATTAAATTTTTAAGGAAACAAACTATAACTTTTAAATTTCTTATCTCAATCACAAGGGAATAGCTTAATGTATTAATGAATTATTAATTAATTAAATTAATAAAAAATAAATCCATTTTATTTTCTAATTTTACATTAATTTTTTTTTTTTTTTTTTATCAATCAGCTACGATACCAAAAATATTTCAACATGACATTATACAAAAACATAACTCTTTAAAGTGTTTAAACGAATTCCAAATTGATAAAAACAATGAAAAGTTTAAGGAAAAAATCAGGGGGAGTAACTAAATTATTGATATGAAACAAAATTATTTGAAACATCTCAAATACTACAGATAAAGAATGGAATTAAATTTAGGGCCACTGAAGTCGAATTAGAAAATTAAAAGTGAAATAATTTAAAAGCAAACTGAAATAAGTCAACATTAGTGCAATTAATTTATTTCTCTTAGTTAATTTATTTTTTTTCTAGCTGAATAAATTTTTATTTGCTTGATTATCAACAATTTACATTTTATAATAAATTTGTATTCATATATATGTACTAAGCTTATATATATATATATATATATATATATATTTGAAATTATGCTTCCCAAGTATTTAGCATATATTTTTATTTTTATTTTTCATTTTAGTGTTTTTACTCAATATTAAAATTATTAAAATAATTTTCATTCATTGTATTATTTAACACAAGTAAATAACTATTAAACTATTAAATTTTGAAATTTTTCTATTAATTATTTATAGATATGTTGTTCTTGAGTTATGTTGTCTAATAGAAGGTTCTGTACTAGAAATGAACTAGAATGTCACAAATAGATATTCAATATGATGGGATATTTCCTTACATAATGATAATCTATTTTATAGGATACACATATCACAGAGTCTAAACTGATAGAGCATGTGTTACAACTTTTTTTTATTTATATTCAGTATCAAATGGTTTATAATAGCTTAAAATACATAATAGTGAAAATAACTAAAATGAAGAAAATCGTTTAATTGAATTTAGCACTCTCTTGAAATTTCAAAAATTCAAGTATTATGCAAAATTTAGTATTTCATATTTATATTTTAAATTTATGAACCGAAAGGTAAAGTTTTAGATTAAAGATAAGACATTTAAATTTTTATGAATGTTTGTTTTTGTAATTAATTGTTTTATGCTTAAAAAGTTGTATTTCACCATATTATTTATGTAATCCTTGATGTTTTTAGAAATAATTAAAGTTTTAATTAGTTTGCTCTATTTCTTTGTTAGCGATATACAATATCTTATTATTCACTTTAATTCTTTCATCAGTATGATATCTTGTATTCCATACAATATTTGATTGTTTATTTTTGTGAACAGTTACGAAATTATAACACTCTTTTTATCAAATACTATTTAAGTTTAAAATGAAGGTAATGTTTTAAATTGAAAATGCATGTAAATGTGTTACAGTCTTTTTATACAAACATATTCCTATATTTCAATATATTGAATTCAAACATATACTTAACAATCGTTTAGACAGTCAGTTAAAACGTCAATATATGATCCTACTGCCAATTAGATTTTGGGATCTAAGTTATTCTTGATACAGGAGAAAAAGTACTATTCAATTTAACAAAAAGTCGTGATTATAGACGGATATAAAAAGATTACTAATCATTCAAGTTTAGTATATTTTAAGTTTTTTTTAGTTTTTTTTTCATTTCAAATAAGTAAAACATATAAAAATAAAAGGTATTGTTCTTTCATTTGAAACAATACTTATTTATTTATTAAGATAATAACTTGCAGCAAAGCAATATTTTCATTATATTCGATATCAATCGAAACTGTTCGAAAAAAGACCATACAAGTTCAAATTTTACTTCTTTTTATGGATTATTTCCCTAAACAGAGATCTAAACATTGAACGTAACGAAAGTACTATATCAATGTATTTTCATTGATTCCAGGTATGTTTTAAATTAGAATAAGCGTAAAAAAAACAATCTGTGTATTAACTTAAAACATGATTATATTGAATTGAGAATTTCTGATTATTTCTTTTCTTTATCTTTATTCTTCAATTAAAATATGCTGCAAAGGAAAGGTAATGGTAAGGTTTACTAAAGGCCTAAATAATGTTTAAAGTATTAGTAAAATTTGGAATGAGAAAAAATAAGGATCTTTTATGCAGATTTAGAAAAATATAGATATTATTTATTTATTTTGAAGAAAATATATTGAATGTAGAATGTGTTCCATTTATATTAGAAATAATTGCTGAAATATTTTTAATCATTAAATTTAATTTTGCTCGAGATATTAAAATATGAATTAAATATTTAAGAACGCTTGATTAATATGGAAATTTAAGTAACATAAGGAAGAATATTCAGATAGAGATTTTTATTCATTTAAAGATATCTTTTTTTTGTTTTGTTATTATTGTTTTGAAAAATGAATAGAAGTAGTATGGGTTATGTGTAACAATGGTAATAATGATGCTTTTTAAAGTGATATTACTTTTGAGTAAAATAATACGAAAAAAAATATTACTATTTAAATTGTTTTTTATTTTGAGGATATTTATTTTATGATTATATTATGATTTTATGATAAAATGTATTCTAGTTTGATGATATTGCCTTAATGAATGTTACACTTAATTGAAGTTGAGTTTATATCAAAACAAACATTTGGAAGATCACGAGACCCCAATGAGGTCATGTGTTCTAACTATATCGAGTTCTAAATCAATGCTAACTTGACTTACCTTTATTATTATTTACTTGAGCAGGACAAATATAAAAAATATAGAACTTCCTACATCTTGGATTTCAAGTAGAATGTTAAAGTTCGCTTCCACTCTGAAATAAATATCATCCCGGAGAATATTAAGAAAAGAAAGCGGTATCTAAAACTCAAAAATGTTTAAGAAATCAATGCCTAATATTTTGCAGTAACGATATTGTCATTAAAGAGTCCATGAATAAAATTTTAATACATTATTATATCGAAAAAATTAGAGATGATTTACTATTTAAATAATTCACATAATACAATAGATTCGGTGATAACCACAAGAAAAGCATACACATACAGAAAAAAAACGATAAGGATTATGTACTGACAATTATAATAAGCAGCTTAATACAGTTATCAAAAGCGAAAGTTGATATTACGTTCAAACACTGAATAATGAGTCAACATCCTTTGAGGTGAAATAAAGCCAACTCCAAATAACGTTATTCATAAATGAAAACTAGGGAATGGGTCTAGATAATTTATGATTCACTTTGCTCTTTTCCACGTTTTGATCACAGATGTTTGCCTTAAAGATCAACATGGGGATTTGATAGTTTGGTATTATTGAATTCATTGGAAAGAATTCCTTTGTTGACAATAAAAGATGATAAAAATCTGCAGGAATAAATGAATTCTGTAATTCATTCGTGGGAATTTTTCTTTACAATTTCTTTCCCGATTCAAGAGTTTTTTTAATCCATATATTTTTTCTGAAAAGTGAAAATATTGTAACGGAGATAATAAAATATGGAAGTAATATTTATGCTTAAGTAAATCAAAATCAGAACTTGATTTGAAAGACAAGATTTTAGAAAAGGATACGATCCTTTAAAATTTAGTTTCTTTTTTTACCTTTTTATATACGAAAAACATAAGGAAAGGACATTTTTGTCAACACTAAAAGATTCACTCTCAATATTTTCATAAATTTTCATGATTCAGATCTCCATGATTGTGAAAAAGAAACGATGTTTTAGAACATGCATTTGTGAACATCAAAATTCGAAATCCAACAAATCTGACTTACAAAATTTCTTTTTTGATCTTGACTTTTAAAATTATAGATTTCTAAACAATTTTGAAAAAAATCCTTGAAATATAAGATTTTTGTCTGATCTTCCACGCACATTTGAACGCAATAATTAAAAAAAAATCAAAAAGTTTGGAAAAATAGTTTTATCTCCAGAATAGTAGAGCTATATCAAACTTTGTAGTAAATCAGTCAAATGATATAAATGCCAGTAAGTTTGTGTAGTCTCAAATGTGGTAAGATCGATAGCATAATAATTCAACGACTTAGGTGTCGAAATTCGCTGTGTGTCATTTCACCAAAATTACGGAACTATATCAATTTTTTGTTTTAACCAGTACAAAGAAAAACGTTCAAACTGTATACTCATTTTTCCTCATATTACGAGTCCCAGAGGACATCAAATTATGCTAGTATACAAAAAAAAAAAAAAAAAAAAAAAAAAAAAAAAAAAAAAAGAAGGAACAGCAATCTGTATTCAAATTAAACAAATTTGCATTCAATGATGTTAATTATTTAATTCAGGAACACTTTTTCAAAAAGTTCAAGGACTTTTTTTTCAAACTCGTCTAATAAATACAAGCTATTGCTATATTAAAAGAAGTATAAATCTCACTAAATATTAATTATAAGATATTTAAACGGTACTAACTTGAGACTATTTGATCTACAAACAGACCATTCACCATCTCTTTAAGGACGATGAGTTCAAGGAATAGTAAAGTAAGATAATGAAGATAAATTTTGGGGTTGATAAAGCACTTAAAACTTCTTTCTCTGTCAAGTTCCCCAATAAATTAACAAAAGAGACAAAAAAATTAGAAAGCCATCTTGACTCGAAGTATTAGACAAAAACTTAATAGCATCTAATTAACTTTCTTATTTGATCATTGGTTAATACTAAGGTTTATACAATTTTTTTTTCAAAAACCGATTTTCGAATTCAATATTTCCAAAAAACCGGTTTTAGCCGGTTTTCAAATTTTTGTCAAAAATAAAAAAGAATAGGGAAAATATTTAAATTATATAAGATAGCAAAAAACTAAATCATTATCAAAGTCAAAATATATAAAAAAATACATACACAATTACTTACACAAAATAACGAAAACTTAAACAAAAATTTCAAATAATATTTATATTATTTTCACTAATTTTAATTTCTCCTAAGAAAATAAGATTTTAAAACACATAAAATATCCACTAAACCTTGGCTAAGTCTTATGCTTATTTTGGAGACAATATTGACAGAAATTGAAAATACTCGTTCACTAGCTACTGTATATCAAATAACAAATCTAATTTTTTTGTCCTTTTATTCGTTGCCTCAAATAATGAGAATTCAGCTTTCAGTGTCTTCGGATTTGTAAGTTTTTCTTCAGTGTCTTCAAGAAACTTATAAATTGATTTTTCCATGGCTTCTTTTATAAAAAAACATTACTCTGATGAGGAGTTTCTTCGATCTGCTCTTCATCAGAATCGGTTTCCACGTAAGAATTTGGAAATGTTCTAGACGATATCTTTCCAGATAACTTAATAATTTCGGTCTTTGAAGGTAAAGAAAATACACTAGATTTCTTCGCCGAACTAGAAAAGTTTTGTGGATTTTGCAAATACAGCAAAAGAGTTGCTAATTCTACTTGTCTTCTTTCTTGAATTCGTTCTTCTAAAACATATAATAATTTGAAACTTATTTCAGTGTTTTAAATTTTTTAGTTCATTTAACAGAAATTCAAATATACCTTCACTTGTTAATAAATTGGCATCTCGTCGCCCTAAGCCTTCAGCTGCTAGACGAATCGGTCCCAACCGATAAAATTCAAAATATGTGTATGTTTGTTTTTCTGAAGAAGAGGAATATCCAGGCTTTCAGGAATACCAGTTTTCTTAATTTAAAAACCGGTTTTCAAACGTAACAAATTTACTTTAAAAAACCGGTTTTTAAAACCGGGTTTAAAAAACCGTCAAACCCTAGTTAATACTATTTGTTTTTCTATTTTGCTGCCTAGAATGTTATGCAGGCACAATGGAACTGCGAATGCAAACGATTTTTAACAGTTCAAACGAAACGTACATTCATGCATATATATCATGTATCAAAGTTGCGAAGGTTTATCTGCTGATTTATAAATTTACTCTGACACCAACTAAACACAAGTTCAAGTCAAATAGGTTTGACTGCAAATGAAAGCGAATATATTCAATACTAAATGAAAATTATTAGTAATTTAAAATTGTTTAGCTATGGTTTATTTCTTATTTTACCGGAAAATGAACTGAAAAAGATCAATTGAAGAGTTTTGTCGGGGAAAAAATTCTGGAATATAAATCTTTTCAGGCATCTATTTTATTGATCTTCACTGATATATTGAGTTTGTTTGCTCAATGATGTCATAAAATAACTGATTTTAACCAAATTCTTTCAAATAAATATTTTACGCAAGAGAAATTAGTGAAAGAAAATGAAAAAAAAAAACCCCATTTTTACAGTAATAGGAACTTTAAATTTAGGGATTTTTCATAAAGCACGAAGAAAGTTTGTTAATCGTTTTAACGACTGTCGAATAAATGATGGGAATTTTGAACTTTTCTTAATATTTTAATAGAAAATCTATGTGTACAGGTGTTTCATTTTTAATGTATTTTTAATGCGTGTATTCTTTTCCGATAATTGAGTAATTATGTACTTAAAGTATTTCAATCTACTCGAACTTCATATTCTTTATTTTTACTTAGGATATGCTTTCTACATTTCATACTAGGAAAATCTATAAAATTTCTACCTGTATTCCTGTTCGAAACCATGGCAAATCTTTGCAGTTTTAGAATGCTTCCTGAAAATATATTCATTTTATTAATACGAATTAATGACAATTTGTAAAAACGTGGAACATTGGAATTATAGAATAGTTATAGGAATTATAGTTATAAATATAGAACAAAACCTTTTGTTATATTCCTTTAATTTTTTCCGTTCATTTGTTTATTTAATTTTATTACTACTAAAAATATATTGCATGAAGGTTCAATCAATAATCACAAGAATTTATTGCACAAATTATATATTTAGATTCGAACCAAAGACGAAACTATGAATTTCATTATCGAATTTTTAATGAGACCACCTATTTATTCTACTTTTTGCCCTGTGTTTTTCAATATTTTTCTATATCTCTAGAAATAGCATAGATTATCCTAGTCTTCACTGTCTCGTTATGAAATCCTAATATGGCAAACATCCATAACAACGTCTAAATTCTCCTAGATTTAGCTAATCTGATTTTAAATAACCTCAAAACACATTATTCTCAAGTTCGTTTTAATATAAATTTAATCCAATGCTTCTGTTTATGAAAGAGTCTATAGAATAATTCTGCCATATATTCGACGCTAAAAGCAACTAGAAGAAAAAAGTTATAGAATAAATGGTAAAAATGCTACATTGTTATCATGAGTGATTATCTCGAGTTAAAGTTTTATAATTAGGGAAGGCATAGTGCTCAATTCAATGTAACTTGTCCTTAAAAGTAAATTGTTTTAGCATTTAGCAATGAGAAAGGATTTTTTATGTTTAAATTGTATGAATAAAGCTAAGAATCATTAAAAATTAATTCTGAGGTTGTAAATTTCGCATTTTATTTGAAGTTGAATTTTAGCAAAGGTTAATATACAATGGTTAATTTAACAAAGGTTAATAATTTTCTAAATGATTTACATGTAAAGTATATTATAAATAATATATATATTGTTTTAATTTTTTTAGGATTTTACCATAATATTTTCTATTTCAGCATTCGTTAGTTAATATGTGACAAACATATTTGAGATATTATTAACAGGATAACATCCCTATTAGATGGGCCATCTTCTAGATATCTTAGTTGTTTCTTATGAAAATGATCCTTCAAAAAAAAAAGATCATTATCAACGCTCTTCGATCAAAAGAGACACGGAAAAAAAAGTCATAAAAGTCCTAACTTAAACCCAATAGAGTCCCGCATCCGTAATTTGAAGGAAACTGCTGAGGTTACTGAATCCCAATCCGAATAGGCACTGAGAAATCTATAAACAGGCAGAGAAGAAACAGTTAACCGCGCTATGAGAACCGCAGAAAAACATAAATAAAATAAGTAAGTAAACGGGACCCAAAATGCAGGAAAGAAGGCAACCGCTAGGGGCGTAGCAAAGTACAAATCGTTTTTCCGTTTCTTGATAACAACCGGAAAAGTATTCCTACAAATGTCGTGCTGGGATACTTATGCAGCTGAATCTGGAATGAAAACCACCCTCTCTTCTCTCATTTACACCCTCCGCCCAACCCTCCCCTGCCTGGAACGAACAAAAAATATATAAGGGATTTAACGAAAAAGGGGAGAAAAAACGCACAAGGTGCTCCACGCATTTGCAGCAGATGCAGTGCAGGAAAAAAAAACATATAGGGATGGTAAAGAGAAATATAATAATGATAAAAAAAATTGGGGAAGAAATTTCAGTCGATAGAAGATACGACATTATCTGTTCTCTCTCTCACTGGTTCTCTTTCTTTTACCGTCCCCGTTTGCCCCCCCCCCCTTATCCTTTTTGCGGCGGACAATTAGGTAGCACCATCTGGCAACAACACCCCCTGCTTTGCAAGATATTGTTTTCTGTGCAGCGACAAAAAGTCTGCAAAGTTCACTAACACGACATAGGCATGGGCTAACTAAATTACATCCGTCTTCCAGTAACTTTTTTAGGGCATTTTATTGCAGTTGGCAGTCCTCCCCCCCCTTCAGCTGCTTTTTATCCTTTTTTATGGATTTTTCTTATCTCATTATTAAGTTTTCCCGGCACTTTTTCCATGAGAAGTTTCATTAAGGATAATACCTTGTAAGCGGATTTCTCTTCAAAATCATTAGTTAATTATTTTTTTAATGAAAGAAGTCAGTGTGAGAACGAGCCTCCTTTTTTTAGATCAAGACTTGTTTTTTAATGATTAAATTCGCGAAAGTTAATGGGACTTGTTCTTACAATTAACATGCTTATTATATGAATGAAATGTGGTTGGAATAAGCAATTTAGAGGAAAAGCGAAATTTCAGGACAAAAGGAAATGTGAAAGTTTCTTTTTTAAATTATATTTTGAGTTTGAGTTTTAAGTAATATCAGATAAATATTTTAAATTAAGAGAGATTACACTCTTTTTATTAGATGGTTTAGTTTATTAGGATTTTTTGAATCACAAAAATGTTTGAACTCTGTAATCATGGCTAATTTATTTTAAAACCATATTAAAATCCATCTCTATCTGCATTAATTCCAATAGGAATTTTCATAGAATTCTCTTTCAAAGATCAAAACAGAAAAAAATGTTGTAATTGATTTGCTTGAGTGCATGGAAATAAAATTTAATCTAAAGAAATGAGCATAATTTCGTCGACATATTCTAAAATATCAAGAAAGCTTGAGAGGATTTTCTTTCTTTTAGCTAGATTCCTTTAGGAAGACTATCTATTGCAATGGTTCTTAGTTCTTCACCGATCATAGTCCCTAGAACCCAAAGCCACCCTTCATTCAAAAGTTATATATATATATATCAAGATAACTAGAGTAATTTTGTTTGGATTTTAACTGATCTAGAATATGTTGTTAAAAATGTAAAAATCTCGGACCCGTTCGCAAATGGTCCATCTAACTCAAAGAGGGAGGGGGAATGGTAGGGGGATTAAAATCTCATTTCGCTATAACTTCCTTAATATTAAAGATAGAAAAATAAATCCAATTATCCAAATTAGCGTCTCATTAAGACGAATAACTCCTGTGTTAAAATGTTTCGATAACTGCAATAAATCAGAAGTTAGGCGCTGAGAAGTGATTTTCAAGCCTTAATTTAGTGATTTATGTTGCCAGATAATAACTAAAATGTAAAGGAATCTATCTTTGCCTTCCAGTTTATCGAAAAGAATTTTTTTTAATTTTCTGATTCAGAAACTTATATATTGAAATTGAAATTAAAAATATTGAATTTAATGTTTGTACTTTTGTAAATTTGAATATTTATCCACAATAAAATAGAAAATGGCATTTTTTAAAGAATGGCTGATTTATATACTTGGATTACTTTACGATTTCATAGGAAAATGAGTTAAAATATTAATTCCAATTGGGAATTTGTGAATTTTTTTCACTATTATAATTTTTAAGATATTTTTTAACATACTGAATACATTTTTTATTATATTTTTACCTCAATTTCAAAATAAAGTAGTAAAAAATGATAATTTTTTATTTTTTATTCAAAATACTTATATTAAGTTAAAAATTAAATATAATAATAGTCCACTCTAATTGTGATTACCTAATTTCTAAACCGTTGAGATCAGCCTATACTGACTGCCAATTGGAAAGATACTTTACATGACATAATTTTTTTGTTGTTGCTTAAACCTAGAAATGCAGAACAGAAAAATTATGAAATCTAAATTTTTATCCCGATTCTCAGTTCTATTGGTAATTTTTAATAAAATATTCTTTTTGCATATTCATTTTCAAGAAAAAATTCTACTTTTCTGAGATGAAAACTGACCAAGTGACGAAGTTTTGTATATAATTTTGTTTAAGACGAATTTAGACCAATTCAATTCCATCTCCAGGAGGTTGAACTAATCACATAATTTGATTGACATAATATAACGAATCTCAAAGTTTTGTAATTATTCCAATTTTAATTGCTTCGCAGTAGACGTTTTTTCTTAAATACGTTGGAATGTCAAGACTATTTTACTAAACATAGTTAAGAGGGCCAGAGACTTTTTATAAAAATTATTGAAAGAAACGACATTAAATATAATTCTTTACCTCATTTAAAGCATTTTCCAAATGGAATTAAATGCCTCTTTCTAATGACTTAGAAGTCAGTTATTAATCAACGATTAGCGCACATTTGATATATAACTAGCCATCAAATCGATCAAAATAACTGACAATAAAAATGAATTATTTAAAAAAAATTGTGATTTTTAGAATTTATGCAAATTTTGAGTTCAAAATAAGAAGTATATTTATTTTGTATTTTTTATATTAAAAATATATTAAACTTGGAAAAACGTGGAATGATGTAAAAACACCTCATAAAGAAACATTAAGAATTAAAGATTTACTATAGTCTTTTACCAAATATTTGTCAATTTCTTTATTATTCAAACACTGTTTACGAATTTATAATCGCTAAGTTTCATTTAAAATAGAATATCATGAGAAATTTCTTTCAGATGAATGCAAGGATACCTTAAAGAACTCAAAACATAATTTCAGAGTTTAAGAGATTAAATTTAACTCATAAGGGGCTGACAGACTGCGAGTTTGAGCATATTGAATCAAAAGTTGAATAATTCAACAAACTGGTTACTTTACTTTCTAACAGTAAGTGAAGACAAATAAAACAAAAAAAAGATTCCTGAACTTTTTAAAGAGTTACTAAATAAAAACATTTTGCTACAAATTCTAAATTTTTCCTTAAAATATTAAAGATGTTTTAGCAGAAGTCTGATTTTTCTCTGATATGC
This sequence comes from Argiope aurantia, assembly GCA_026543865.1. Classification (NCBI taxonomy): domain Eukaryota; kingdom Metazoa; phylum Arthropoda; class Arachnida; order Araneae; family Araneidae; genus Argiope; species Argiope aurantia. Next base: position 203,022 of record JAPMOR010085249.1, read on the forward strand.
CTGTAGAATTTCATTTCTCTTCCATGTACTAGTCGAATCTGTAATCATTTTGTATACATCTTTAACAACCTTTCCTGTTTTATTATTTTATGTGCAGTTAAATGTAGGGATAATTGAAAAAGTAATCCTACATGGTATTATGCTGTGATTTTTATGTTTTGATGATTTAAAAGGGTGAAGGGCTCTACTATTTATACTTAAAGATTCTGGCTAAGATTTTTTCAGACGCAATACAAATAAAACATTTTATTCAGGTAAATATGAGTAATGAATAGTTTTTTTTAAATTAAGTCACTACTAAATATTTTAAGGAAACTTTGGGCAACACAATATTAATTACATAAAAATCGCAAGAATGTTTACAATGGCTCTTATATTATTCTAAAATTACAGATGTAAAGTGTTTTAAAAAATATAACTTTCTACATCTTGTTTTGCGTTTATGAATATTTTTCTCATCAATTGAGATTATTGTTTGGTGTAAAGCAATATAAATAAAAGTTTTATAGTTGCTGAAAATTCTCTGAAAATAATAGATGTAATCACTAAAACATACAAAAGAAATAGTACAATAAATATACAAAAAAAAGTTCTGTCAAGCTTTAGAAACTTCATGCACAGCAATTTATCAATTTCGAATATTTCAAAAACATTCAAATAGCAAATAAAAATTATTGAAAATATGATGTTTTTATAGTTTTATAGTTTAGTTTTTTCTCGGAGAAAAAAAAGATTTATACAAGCTTTATAGGTACCAAAAATTCTTTGAAAAGAGCAGAAGAGCAGATGTAATTACTAAAACATACAGTCTGACGTGTCATAATGGGTTTTTTTTCGAGCTTCAAAAACTTCATGCACTACAATTTAACAATTCCGAATGTTTCCAAAAGTAATCAAACTACAAAATAAAAAATATTAAAAATATGATGTTTTTACAGTTTAGCTCATTTTTTGTGAGAAAAAGCATAATTTACACGAGTTTTACAGATACTAAAAATTCTCTGAAAAGAATAGATGTGATTACTACATTTTTGTCATAATGGTTTTTTTCCAAGCTTCAAAAACTTCATACATTGCAATTTGACAATTCTGGATGTTACAAAAAAATCAAATTGCAAATAAAAATTATTGAAGTGTATAGTTTAGCTCAACTATTGTGCGAAAAAGAATCATTTACACGATTTTGTTTTCTTAAAACGAACCTCTATAATTTGCTTTATTGCGTGCCAAAATATAATTTTCACAATGCTAAAAAGAGATAGAGAGAGAGACACATTATTTGTTGCATCATTAGTGAAAAATTGATTTTCCATTTCACAATTGTTCAGTGAAAACATAAATGTATATTTTCCTTTATAAGAAGACAAGAATGACGAAAATCTTTCTAAACAGTTGAAATATGGATCATACACATCGCTCTAACTCCTTGCGATATCCTTTGATAATTTTTTTATTATGTGGAATAACATTCTCCAAGTCGAAGAAGATTATAATGGTGTCCCATGGCCTTGGCCTTGTTTTCCATGCAGTGTGTTTTTGTATTTTGGTTCAAATATCTTGCTGTTTCTATAGATTCCGTAGCAGTTTTGCTGCATTTACTGTTATCACCAATGTTCTAACTCTTGTTATCTGGTGGGCATTGTATATCAAAAGACAGAAATATGCAAAAGTCTGTCAATGCTTAAAGAGATTTGGATTAAGCAAATGTAATAAAGCTTTAATTTTTGCTCGTCTTGCCTTAATCGTGTTGCTCACGATGATTTTCTTACCATCAACAACTTCTACGATCATGCTCAACTACTCTACAAATAACGATAAAAGATGCAATGAGTGCTGGTTCAAAATTACATCAATGTTCGGTAAGAACATGTATAATTTTTTTCTTCAGATCTTCAGATATTTCATCAATTGGGGATTTACGTTCACTATAGCTTCATTTTACAGCATCATCTGCCTTGAAATCAACGGAATGGTTTGCAAACTCATAAAAGAGATAAAATCCCAGGAATTCTATATTGCTCAGAAGACGAAGAAACAATACAGACGCGTTGTGCAGATAATGATCGATTTTGAGAATTCCATGTCATTTCTAGTATTTCTAGTATTCTGCAACTGCCTTAATGAGTTCTTCAGAGGACTTACCCAGATTCTGTACAACCCACAAGCAAATGAGACTATTCGAATCTCTATCATAGCTTTTGCCTATTTCATTGGTTCTGGGCTTACTTTCATCATGGCCGTTTTCACAGCAGATCACCTCCAACATAATTTCGGTTTACTCCGAAATTTGATGCTGGAAACTTCAGATCTTATGTCTGAACCTTCAGATCTCTCCGATCTCTTACAATACGATTTAATATTGCTCGAAGACAAGGATAATATTCATCTCACAGCTTGGGACATGTTCATAGTTAGGAAAGGATTGATGGTTACAGCACTGGCTTCTCTGATTTCATACAGTGTTATTTTGGGTCAATTGAAAATCTGATGACATTTGAAAACTATAATTTGTGTCACATAGAATCTAGATTTGAGCATAATTTAAAAATTACTAAGCAATTCTTCTGCGAAAGCTTGATTAAAAATATTTAAATGCAATTGTAATTCAGCTATTGACTATAGTTTTCTAATTAGATTAGTAAGGATATATTTCCTTATCGAATGCTTAATATTACTATAAGAATCAAGTATGTGATTTTTTTTTACATTTAAATATTTAATTAAATATAGCAATATATTGTTTCTAGTAATCTGAAAATCAATACCTGCATTTTTTATAGATTACTGCATATATTCCTTTTTAAAAAGATAATTTGTAATAAGATAATAAATATGAAAAAACATGAAATAAAATTAAAATTATTTCGAAATAAACTAAACAAAATCTTCAAGTTTAGTAATAAACACAATAATTCCAAATAATTCTCGAACAAGAGTTCTAAATTTTTCAAGTTTTAATTTTTAAATTCCATGATCAATTCACTTCTAAATTAACAAAGAAATTTTTAAATATTATCATAGCTTTTCTATTACAAACATTTCTAAATAAATAAAGAAATGTTTTGTGTAGAAAGTAGAACTTTTTCAGTTATCGTATTTTTATAAGACATAACTATCATAAATAACAATTTTATACATTTTGCAGATGAAACGAAAAAAAGTTCCAGAGTATCTATTGCAATGCAAAATTTATTTTGGAGAACTATTTTTCTCTACTTTTTCGTATTTATAACTAAGACACTTGTTTTATTCGAAGATGCGATGGAATTAATGCAAAGAGCAGAGAAATAAAACCACCAAAATAAACTTAAGATACAGATTTAATATGGATACAGATTTGGGGAACCAAATAAATGTCTAGGGAGAAAAAAGAATACTGGTATATCTAGTATTTTAGGATAAAATGCATTGAATTTTAAAAGAGATAACCTTAAGTACTTTTAGCCAATTTGACCTCTGCATCTATTGCATCTATCAATAATTAGAATTAAATTTTACTTATTTTAATTAATTAATTAATTTTATTATATTGCATTTATTTATTATTTATTATTATAATTCATTATTTATTTATTTATTATCATTATTATTATTAAACGTTCCTGGTTGTTCCTTTTAAAATCTAACTCGGTTATCTTTTGAATTTATTATTATTTTATTATTATTATTTATCATTATTTTTAATTATATTTTATGAAATATAGTATAAATATAGTATAATTTTCTGTTATTAAATATAGTATAATTTTCTGTTTCATTTGGTCGATTTTATAATTTCTTTATGCAATAAATGCCGATTTTGCGATTAAAATGCATTTTTATTTAGGAATCTATTAATTCAGCAATTTCGTTAAACAAGCACTCATTTGGTGAGATATCTGGAGAATTATTTAGAGTCTATATAATATTCTTGCAAAAAACGATCCGGATTGTTCTCTTTTAAAATTTAAGTAAATCGCCATTTAAATTTATTATTATTATTTATTATTATTATTATTATCATTATTATTATTACTATCTTATGTATTATTTATTTATTTAAAGTTTACTTTATTTATCTTTTTATTTCATCTTATATTATTCTAAAATGAAGTCAATTTATAATTTGTAATTTTAAATAGCAAACACGTTCAGATGAAAATAAATCATTCAAATAATTTGAATCTGTTTTCCTGTACAGCACAAAAATAAATTCCAATAACGTTGTTATCAATGTAGCTGACTTTCAGTAATCAGAGAACTTGCTGATTATTTGTAGTTAGACGTTTTTAGCATGATAAATTGGAAACGACAAGAGAGTAATGTCATTGCATGATAATTTCAAAGACTTCGATATGAGATAAGTAGTAGGATTTTGAATTATACTTTATAATATTTATTAAATATAGTATAATTTCCTATTTCATTTAGTGCATTTTATAATTTCTGTGCAATAAATGTAGATTTTGCAAATAAAATATATTTTAGTTTGGGAATTTATTCATTCGATAATTTTGTTAAACTGACAGTCCTTTGGTGAGATATCTGCAGAATTATTGGGAACCCATATAATATTTTTGCTAAAAAAAGCGACCTTGAAAATTTTCCTTTTAAAATTTAACTTTATTACCTTTGGGATTAGAAAATTATGAAGAGTTTCAAATTGTTTTCTTCTTGAAGAAATTGGCCTTATTTTAAACATAGCCCTATTATAAAAATATTTAAGGTAAGCGAAGTGTATATAAGAATTTTAAACATGATTTATAAGAGTGAAATTCATTAAGCCTACCTAGCTTTTCTAATACTAACATTTTAAAAGTTTTTGAAAATCGATTATAGCACAATAGCTTAATACATACATCAGAATGCATAGGAAATAAATGATTAGATAATATGTGGTGCCCAATTATATGAGATATGACCAATACAGAAATTTTAACACACATAGAAAGCGATTTTATTATTTTTAAATTTGAAAATATAAACTTAGATGAAAATTCGCATTTTTATTTTTTTGCAGTTTTAAAAAATAGGTACGTTTCTGCTTCTATTGATATCATTATTTTGTATGTCAATTAGAAGCCGAGGTATAGGGAGCTATTGACATGTAAGTTATGCTATTTATAAATAGTTATTGTTTAAAGTTTTTTTCATAATTCTACTGCATGAGTATCGTAATATTTCAAAATATAATTAAGCTATCTTAATGAAGTTTATAACTAATCCTCGTCATGTTATACAGAATATAATGAACTACGGATTTGATGTTGAAGGCTCTGGAAATATATTTCTTATTGTTTAATGTAATCATTGTTTTAAAAAATTCCAAAATTTTATAAATAATTTCATATATTAAACATAAAATTTTTATTTCTGAGTATAATTCTTAGATAATAGTTAGATAATAGCTACACTCTATGTTACATATGTAATGTTACAAAGTAAAACGAAAAACTATAACAACTTTTTTCTCTAGAATAATCCTAGTTTTTGTGAATAAATGCCAAAATTTACATCAATAATGCTTTTTCTTCAAAAGCTTCATATATATTAAAATAATTTCACTTTTATACATCATCTTATCCTTATAAAAACACTAAATAAACATCAAAATATTTGTTTTTTAGAAATATATAAATCTTGTGTAAAAGGTGTTTAAATAAGAAAAATTAAAATAATGGAATTTTTTTGATAATAGTGCTGCAACAATTCCATTTCACCTTGTTTCTTAAAACTCATTATTTTCCGAGTCGATTTCTAGGTGGCCTAAGATGGATGACGTCACCTCGTCGTAATCCACGAGGTTTGTAAAATCAACCCAATAGGACTCAAAAGAATGACAAGGAAACAGGCGGACCTTTACATTTGATGGCCGGACATTGAGACAATTTATATCCGGCTATTGGTTTGCCCCGGATTTATGATCGCTTAGATAGACTAGTGGCCCAAAGACCCCCGTCCATTCCCTGGAGAACAAGCAAAAACTCCAAAAGATATGTGTTATTGCGGATAAATTCTGTCGTTTCCAACCGTCGGAGTACCTCTCCGGAAATGGCTCATAAGACCCGTAGAGGAGCAAGAGTTACTGGAATGGCCTTCTCCCCCGACCCCCCGTATAAAGCGTATCAAACATCGAGCAACACTACTCGAGATCGGGCTATGGCTTCCAATCACAAAAAGGTCTCCATTTTATCTTGACTTTATTCAGGTCGTATATATTTCTATTCGAGGACACATTTTTTAGAGATTGAAAGAGAGAGTTCCTGGTAGGGTAAATTCTGTTTGGGCATTTCGCGAGCTGTAGGTTCTCGGCTGGGAAAGCTGCCACGTGACTTGATCTTTTCGGGTAAGGAATGGTATTAAGATGTTTCTTGTCCAAGCTTTTACAAATGATTTGAAGTGAATTGCACCGAATGGAGTCCAATAAACTATAGCAGCTCAAATCTAGACTGTGTAATGGATTTCGATTGAGGAAAATAGAACGTTAGATTTGGCTTGGTTTTTTTTTTTCTTCCTTGTTACAGTCTTTTTATTATGTGCCATAAAAATATAGTAGAAAAGTAAGCATTAAAGTCCGAGAGAATGCAATAAAATATAAAAACAACAAATGAAGCTTAAATTTTCATGAAGAAAAGTTTTACAATTCGTATACAATTGATGGAGAACAAAGGAAATAGATTTTACGTTTTCCCAATAACATGCCTTTGAAAAAAGGATTTACCATGTATTAAATAGTATTACATTTTGAAGATTTGGATTAACACATTTGGAAGGCGGTTCTTCAATAATCTATATCTATACTTATAATAAAGCTCAATGTGTGTGTGTGTGTGTGTGTGTGTGTGTGTGTGTGTGTGTATGTTGGCGCTCTACAGGCCAGACCGTTCAACTTACAGCTAACAAATTTGGCACGTGTATACCTTGGAGATCAGGAATGTGCACCTGGGGGTAATTTTTTCGAATGTTTAATTAGTAATTTAATTATTTAAAAATTAAGCGAAATTTTGGCGTGATTCTGCTATAGCTTCCGAAAATATTACCGCACAAAAACGATTTTTGCATGAATTTAAAGATCAAAATTTTATCTTTTAAATGATACCAATGTTTAAACCATAAAATTAAATTTCTATTTTTAATGAATTTTTAAATAAATATTTTAACTATATTTTTCAACAATTCTTTTCGTACAAAATAAAAATAAAATTTAAGCTGCACGAGCACGTTTCGCATTCATGGGAAAAAATAGCTTTTTTCAAAGTGTTTCCATCACATTGATTAAAGCTCCAATTAAAAATAAATTAAATCTTTTTGGGAAATGAAATCTGCAAAAATATAATTTTCGGCACGTGTCTGTAGGAAATAAAACAAATATGAAATATTATTTTTTCTAAAAAATAAGTTCAAGAAAAATTATTTTATGATCTTTTGCACTCTCTATATTATTAATCCAATAAATCAGTTTTATTTTAAGGCAAGTTTTGTTTAATACGAACCGGATATTCATTCAAATCAGGGCCACACAGCTAATTTGTAAACCTTTAGTAAGACACAGATCTGCTAAAATGGTCTAAAGGGAAAATGATTATATTTTATGTAACTTGATTCAATAAATGCTCTAATAAATAACGAATTTTTGATTTTACATAAAGGTTCTGCTGTGGAAAACACGATTAATAAGATGTTCTTGAAACACTAATATTTTAAATAAAAAGAGTTAATTTCCAATCAACTAAATCAATCACTTAAACTGACTGATTTATGAAAATTTGAATATCACTATTCAATAAAAAAAAGGATAATTTTAGATTTTCCATCGATCGCTTCAAAGAAAATACGCCAATCAGCGCGCAGGTTTCTCAAGATTAATTGGCATAAGATTATGAAAATATTAAGTGTTTCTAAATTTTTAACATTCAAAACTTCATAAATAAGTCTTAGTTGATCGTGGAAAATAGAAACATTCATTCATTTATTTAAAATTTGGTGTGTCCAGAATATTTCTCAGAATATGATACCTTACTGCATTAAATTTAGACTTCATAAATTTTGAAATATATTTATAGGCCGGAACAAAATATTATTATTGATTTCATTTCAATCTTTTGAAAGCAAAACTAGAAACTGAATTTTATGCTGAATCTGAGAAGTTTTTGTTGAATTATTCTTTGAGATATTACATAAATTATGAAAAATATTTTGTAGTTCACATAAGACTTAAATACCGAGCGATTCTGTTTGCAATACTCATATTCAATAATAATAATAATAAATAAATAACAATAAAGATGATAAATAAAATAAAACGCTTGATTTTATTAAAAAATATCTTTATATTAATTGCAATTTCATCATTTCCACTTTAAATTAAAGTTGAAGTTTTACCGGAAATGACAACAAATTAGCAAAATATATATAGTAAATTGAACGAAACGATCTAAACAACAGTATAAGTTTGTTATGACTATCAAAATTTGAAGATTAAAAATGTTTTGTTTGAGAATCTATTAAGAGACCAGTTGCTTAAAATATTTAATTGAAAATTGTAGCGAGCGGTAATATTGGCGAAGCGGCTGGTCGCCGAAGGCGGCTAGTAATCAATAAATTTAGAATGAATATGATATTAAGAGAATAAAGCAAAAATTTCAAATATTTATTTGAAATCATAACATGAAATAACGAAACTTATTTCAATTTTTAACAACAGAGAAATTGTTTTTTCAATAATTTTTTTCAGAAATATCATGAACGTGAAATCGCATATCTGTTAAAGATGTGTGAAAAAAATGTGTCTTACTCATTATCGGGTATAAAGAACACATTTTAATCTTAGTTTTCTACAATTTGGAAAAATTGAGATAGGTAGTATTTTATTTAAATGATGAGATACTCTTTGATCCCTGATGATGATGAAATATCCCTAAAACATTATTTTATAAGAATTAATAAGAATAAGAATTTATAAGAATAATTTTAAATTCACCTGTTTTACTTTAAAAAAAGCATTTGTACATCAAGGACCAAAAATAAAGAAGCTGTTTCTTGGAAAATATATTTTAATCATGCTTATTCACACAGTATGAATGCAAAGTCAATAAATTTGTAAAAGATTGCAAAATGGTGTAATGCGATAAACATTGATTGTATGAAGGATTGAATTACATATAATTAAAATCAATAAGTACTAGGGAAATCAAAATTGAAATTTCAACTAAAATTGATTCCACTTAGTATGCTTTTGCATTTAAAATTTTAAAAAATTCCGGTTGTGTATTGCATTTAAAATTTAAAAATACATATTTTGTATGAAGATTTTTAAAATTTTATAATGAAGATTTTTGATTAATTGTATGAAAGATACAATAAATCAAAGAGATTAGATTATATATTTTTTTTTTATTTTATTGTATGAAGATTTTTTTATGTTGTTGTTGAAGTTGCTAATCTCCATGGTCTGACTTAGTGAGACCAAATCCAAAAATCCGTTAACAAGAAGAAAGTCAAAAACGAGGAAGGGAGAAGAATAAATTTCTCCCCAAAGAATCCCTAAACAGTTTAGAATATGTTCAGCAGACGCCTGATGTTGGCAGCATTTCGGGCAAAGAGGGTAAAATTTTTCACCCTGTGAAAAGAAAAGACATTTAAGGTGGCCACTGGTCAGTGTTGGTTTTCTATCACAAGGATTAATTAAGGACTGGCCCGGCTTATTGGCCCTATATCAATCATGAGTAGGGGGTACCATCCAATTCTTATTTAGGAATTTCGCCTGAGAAAACAGTTCTAAATAAGTGAGCTCAACAGAAGATGAAGTCGCTAGGCTGCTTCCTTTCTTTGCAAGCCTGTCTGCTATTTCGTTACCATGTAGATCCACACGAGATGGGATCCATTAGAAATGAATATCATGTTGGAGTGAAATCAGCTTCAACTTCTGAAGAATAGACAAACTTGCTTTATCTCCAACATAGGTCCAATTGTTAAGGTGTTCCATTGAGCTGCGGCTATCAGTAAGAATCCAAAGGTTCTTACAATTATTTTCGTGTAAAAGGATCTTAAGTCCCTCATCGATTGCTACAAGTTCGCTTCTAAAAACGGAGCAGAAGTTTGGATTTCGTTGGCATAGAGAAAAACTAGACTGAGGAGTTACAATATAGATGCCACTACCTGCAAAATTGTCGATTTTGCTGCCATCAGTATACAATTTAATGTCACGTTTAGGAATTTTATTAATGATTTCCACGGTCAATTGTCTAAGGTATTCTGACGCATTTTCCTTTTTATTAATGGAAACAGGTAGGTTGAAATGAAAGTGAACAATGTTAAGTTCTTCAGTAGGATTCCCACAGGAGTGAAGAGAATGTGGCTCTACATTTTTATGAATTATATTCTGAGACAGGACTTGACTAAAGGGACTATTTTTCTTGTGTCTCTGGAGGTTAGTACAATTACTTAGGTATTTTGAGGTGTTGTTTTGAATGCCATAACTGGAAAGTTTGCTGTAATATTTGATAAAGTTAACATGTCTTCTAACATGGAGAGATTTCAGGTCGGCTTCAAAAAGGACAATATCTGAGGGGAAACTTCATTTCAGACCAGTTATTATACGAGCTGCACTCAGCTGAACCTGTTCAAGTTTCTTCAAGTTGGAAACGGAGGCACAGCAATAAACTGGTAATCCATATTCAAGTAAAGGTCTGATGATAGCTAGATAAGTAGTTCTAAGGATAGTCACGTCAGCTCCCCAGTCTCTACCTGCAATATATTTAAGGATGTTTAATCGTTTTCTTGCTTTTGAGACTATGTAATCAATGTGCTTATTACTTGTAAGTTCAGAATCCAAAACAAATCCTAAATATTTTGGGTGTTTAGATATTTTTTATTAACAAATGAAGGTTTTTTTTATTTTTTGAAGATATGAAGAGTTTTTGTTATTTTGTTAAGATTTTACTTCAAAAATAAATAAAGATAAAAGTAATAATAAATTAAATGACAGAAAGTTTTTTTTTACTTAGATAAGTATAGCTATTATATTAATCAGTAAATGTTGTGAAAATATTATAAAGGTTTAAAGAAAAGAACTGAAAGGGATTTTTATAAGGAAAAATAAAGATAAATAAAGAAGAATATAAAAGAAAATAGAAATATATATATATATATATAATAGGAAATCTAGAAAAATTAATTTGTAAAATAATTAAATTCTTTGTCAGTTTTTTAAATAATTTCTTGATCAGTGTGATGAAATCCTTTTTACAAATTGTCTAGTTTCCTGGAAAACATTATAGAGTCGTACTGTTTACGTGAATTCGGTATGTGAAATTGTAAGTAATTCCAGTCATTTGACGATTGAGATAAGTAAACAGAATGCAACGTTCGAGAAATTTTGAATTTCATTAAAATTACGGATCGATTTATTCGACGATTATTATGGGTTGAAAATATGTTAAAATTAAATGTCACGATACCTTGACCAAAAGCAACTGTAAGATTAATAGTTCTACCCTTCCTCTTAAGGTATTCAACTAGGTTCGAAGGAAATATTTCAACAAAAAAAAATTAAACTTAATATGATTTTTTCATTAATATAAGGATAAAATGATGCACAAAAGGGAAATCAAATATATATGTTGCTTTTGAAGAAAAAGTATATTTGGATACAAATTTTAGCAATTATTTACAAAAACTACGTTAGTTCTAAAGAGAAAAACTGCATTTTTTTTCTTTAGAATCATTCTGAAATTCCTTCCATTAGATATGAAGTTATTTATGATATTTTGGAATGTTTTCAACAATATTTACAGTAAACAATCATAAATCCATTTCTAAAGTATTCAACATAAGGTACATTATTCATTAGATTTCGCATAACATAACGAGCACTAATTATAAATTTCATTAAGATATCTTCATTATTTTTTCTGATATGACGATACTCTTATAGTAGAATTATAAAAAAACATTCTTCAGAAAATGCATTTAAAGATTTTATATGCTTATAGCCTCACTTATATGTCAATCGTGCACTATAACTTGACTCCTAATCGACATAAATATAAAGTGAAGATATCATTGAAAACAGAAACATACCTATTTTTTTAAACTGAAAAAAAAATAATAATAAAGATTCCAATTTTAATCCAAATTCATGTTTTCAACCTTGTCGGATACTTTAATCAGCAATTTCTTCAGATGCTAAGAACTTGTACCACCCATATCGTATTGTTGTACAGCATGTTGAAGAGGTGGCATTTGGGAGATAGTTTCCACTCCGTATATCCTCTGCATGTCTTAGGCAGAGAATAAAAAGCTAACAGATTAATAGCTGGTAGAAAGATCTTCTTTTAAAATTAGTTGTTAATGACAATAACCAATTAGGTATAAATTAATGATCGTCCAAACGATCCGATAGAATTAACAGCCACGAAGCAAGGAATGCAGGATTTTTTTTAATAAATATTTTTCAAAATATGTTCTTAAATTGTAATTTCATTCCAAAAGGCACATATATAGTTTTCAAATTTTTAACAAATGTTTATAGAAAATTTTACTATTTTGTATACAAGAATTAAATTCGAGTTTCAACAACTTTTTTTCAGCTTTCAAACGTTTTTTAAAATTCCTTCTTTTGTAGAGAAAAGTTCAGTAGAATAAAGGATTTTTTTTCTAAGGTATTAATAATGCTGTGTGAAAAAATCATACACGAGTTGTTTTTATTTATTTATTACAATAAGAATGGCCTGACTGAAGATAAACGACAAAAATATGTTTAGAGAATTGTTTTATTGAATCTTTACAAATCCATGCCAGTGAATTTTTGCCATAACTTTCTTCACAGATCTGTAGGAAAATGGTATGAGTTCTGTCCTTCAAAAAAGTTTAAAGAATTTTGCTTACAACTTTTGAACACTTTGCTATAATTCTGTTTATTTGAATGCACCATTCTTAGAGAAAACGAGTTCATATTGTGAACAGAAAGCCTAACGAAAATTGGGCTAATCTTATTAAATTTTCCATATTTTGTTGCTGATTATTGGTCCTAAAAATAAATAATTTTCCATTAAAGATATTGTATTTCAAGAGATTTGTTAATGTTTTCTGGGGAAATATATTAGCATTACATTAATAATTAATACATTATAAATTAATTACTTCATTACAATAGAAAATTCATTACATTACCACATGGAAAAAAACCTTATGACAGTACATCCTAAATTTTTTCATAAACAAAAAATTTCCTATATTAATGTTTTGTAAAAAATTACGGAGGAAATATTTAACTTATTCTCTTAATATACTTGTCCTCGTTAAATTCTGATTTGTTAATATGATCGTATTATTAACAAACGAAATTAGTTTTTTTTTCATTTTATATACTGTCTTATATGCTTTGGTAAAGTCACAAGAGTGGAAATGGTAACTTCAATTTCTGGTTTTCCCTCAACTGCACATGACAACACGGCATGGCTGTCATGGCATTTAATAGGAAACTGAAATGGATGCAAAATAATTTCCATTACGGTGCGACCCAGGATTCCTTCTATCATTTAAGGGGTAAGATTTGTCATTGAAGTGAAAATAATTCAAACTCAAACCATTATTACGTCTACCAGAGAAACGAGAATATGCTTACATACAGGGAAAATTTCACATTCTTATATTTGAGGAATTGATGTCTAATAACTACATACTACATTTAACTACTTGAGAAAAATTTTTGATTTTATGCTGCCAATTAATAAAATTCTGACTAAAATATTCTGTTCCAAAGTTCTTAATATTCAATTTCAGCTGTGAACAGTTTATAAAACAAGTTTAAATTATATGGATTTTGTCACGAAGTATATTATTTTTCCATTTTAGCAATCTATAATAATCCATGATTTGATTTCTCATGTGCTTCTTTTATTATGAAGCAAATTTATGAAACATTTTTATATGTTTAAAAGGAATTACTGTTTTTATTTCAACTTTTATACAACTTTTCGAAGACTTAACGAAAATTTTCGATGATAAAATCTATAAACTGAGATTTTGATCGGAATAATTTTGCTATAGATAATTAATTTTCAAAAATATATCCGGAACCAGATTGTTATATTTAAAAATAATAATGAGAAAATTTTATAATGAATAAACTTTAAGTTAACATTTTCATCTGTTTTCTAATAACTTTTGCAAAATTAAAATGGAAACATTTTTACAAAAAAAAAAAAAAGACATTTCTTGTTAAAAATTTAAATTCTACATAGGGAAAAAATTTACGTTCATTTGGTATATCATGAAGTTGACTTTAAAACTGTTAAAGGAATTAAATTTCAGAAAAATGATAATTTTATTTTAAAATACATGAATCTTTCTCATTATGTTCTTGCTTCTTCTATATTTAATCTTGTTTAGAAACGCTTCTTAAATATTACTTATATGCCTTAAAATTTTGAAAACAAATCCAAATTGAACTAAAAAATAACTTTTACTTTGTTAAATTTATTTATTTATTTTAGTTGTTTATTTATTTTAGTCTTTAAAACACATTTCTCTTCCAATCATTATGTGAAAACATTATGTAAATAAATAATAGATCATTATTAAATTTCAAAATTATACATATTAGATGAAAAATATTTAAAATCATATTGCATATTTTGAGTACAAATTGTGCATTTATTATTTTTAATTAAATGCATGAAGGTATACATTAAAAAAACTCTTTAGTTGTTGTCTCATATGTAAACATTTCCAACAATAAGAATCGAATTAAATTCATTGAATATTTTTTTAGTTGTGTTTATACAAGTAAAATAAACTCAAAGCTTTCTTCAACAGAATTTTATTATTTTTGTGAAGGAAAGTGGAATAACTTCGTCTTCTTCATCATTACTTAAATTAACTTTAAAAAATTCACTGTGGTTTTGTTTATAATTTCCACACTTACTCCTAACCAACAAAGCCAACTGGAATCAAATTTTGCATTCTTATTATATAAGACACGATAAAAAAAATATTGTCATCTTTCCAAGGTACAGAAGTTTATTAAATATTCTATTAGTTATAAATTATTAAAAAATTGATGTCTTTTTTAAGCTTCGAATTACTCCATTATTTTATACCTTTTGACAATATTTTTATTGATAAAACCCCTTAATTTGGCCGTGCTTAAAACTAATTTTAAGTCAATCGCTCACATAAAGACAATCTTTCTTATACTTCAGCATTTTTAAACATTTACTGCGCTAATATTTGTAACTTATGGCGAAAATTAATTTTAGATATTTTAAAAAAATCACCTGTATCAATTGCTAATCTAATTTTCAAATAAAAGTAGGCCATAAAAATAATTGCATAATTTAATATTTTATGCAAAATAAATTTTTACGTTAAAAATAACATATAGAAAAGGATTTAAATTATGAATAGATCAGTTAACTAGTTAATGTATAAAATGTAAATCATTCCGAAATTCTGAAATCAGCATCAGTTCACACTGAAAAGTGATTTCTGCTCTTAGAATATTCCAAAGATTATATTCTTCAATACCGAAAACGACATAACTGATGTTTTATGTTATTTGTGCAATAAAAAGAAATACTGAACGATGATGAATGCAGGAAAACTTTGATGAACGATACTTTTAAACGATGAAATGTAAAAATGGCATTAATGCCATGAAATAGGCTATCTCCATTTTCATTCCTTGAAAATGTTACCAAAACAAATATCAATCAAACATAAAACAAAGTTTGGCATATTGGCGATACAATTTGGCGACTATTATTGGCGATTCAATGATAATGTATCATCTAAACATATTCATGAGTTTTCCATAAGAGTAAAATTGTATCTGTAATTTGTTAAACTTGTTGAAATGATTAATGCCCTACAGAAAGTTTCTTCCAGCACCATGCGCAGAACTTGTACCCCTGTTGTTCTAAACAAAAATCCTCGCATTTGCAACCATTGACTCGAAACAAATAGCCTTCGACACAATATAAAAGCGAAACTAAAAATTTGACGTGGAAGCCCGCTGGTAGAAGCTCGGTTGATTTACGAATGACCAACGGACATTACTCATATCAGTTGGCCGGAGAAACAATCCTCCCGCTCCCCTTTCTTGGCTATTTCTATTCGCCCCTCCATCACCAAAAACTTTGAAAAACCTCCCTCGCTGGAAATGTCAGTGTCCATAGAGATCACTTTTAAAATCACCCTGTTTTGTTATTGTTGTCAAATCGATTCTTCTTGACAACCTGTCATCGATATATATCCATCGGATAGAGAATTTCTCGGATTCCGTTCCGCGTGATGTTGCCATTTTTAGAGATTTTTTATTGTTTTTACTCCATCTCTGTGGCATCATCTTGAGGTTTCAGGGATACGAGTGAATCATGGCTGTAGAATCGTTTTATATGACTCTGTCACTATATATTGCTCGCTCGAAAAGCCTGCTAGGGTATTCCGCTAGGGAGAGAAAAGGTTTTTCATATATCTATATTTATAGGGGGATCTTTATTATTTTTCTTCTTCTTCGGATGTTTTTATTGGGATAATACGATTGGATGGCCGGGGAATAGAAATGTTGTAATATTTATGGGTAGATTTATTGCCTATAGAGGCGTACGTTTTCATCTTTCATTCCATTGGCCGGAATGGTTGAGAGACAATTTTTATCAGTGTAATCGTCGTGTTTGGAAAGGCACAATAAACTGTCTTGTTTACACGTTTGCGCGATGTTCAAATTTTTCTTATGGACGATAAAATGTATCGAATTGGCCTGTTTGGAAAAGACACATGTACATCGAATTTTCACGCATGCGGAAAAGGTATTATTCGCGAATGGAACATTTTATGAAAATGAATACTGTTTCTCAATCGTTGCATTTTTCTTGTTTGTTTAGATATCAAAATCTAAATTTTGGTTAACATTTGGAAAATCTTGTTACTTTCTAGCAACAAAAAATTGAAAATATTGTAACCGTCAAAAAATTCAAACTCAAGAAATTTAACGATTTTCCACGTTTTATATTCCTCTGTATTCGAAAACCATATTTTAGGCTTTATGGTTGCCTGTCAATCTGTCTGCTTTAAACTAGAGAGATGAAATTTGGTATATGAGCTTAAGACCGAATTTGTAAATTTCTACCAAATTTCGAAAGAAATACATTTAGAAGAATCCTGTCTGTTTGGCAGTTCGATTTCAAGTGAGTTTGAGTACAAAAAATCGTAAAACGCTAGACAGATAAAATGTGGCACACAGAATTAGTAGTTAAAATGAAGATATGTAACAAATTTTGAATCAAATCTGTCAAAGGACTGATCATCAAACGGTACGTATTTTCGCATACTCAAAACCACAATGAATTGAAACAGTGAAACTTAGTACATGATCTTAGGACTATAGCTGTAATTCCGTACCAAATTTAGGTCTCAATCTGTTGTAAAAAAATCTACAGGATATACATATTCACACGATAGATTCAATAAAAATATTAGATTAACTCCATAGATCTATATTTTGTTACCTATTATTTGTCAAAGCTGTGCCAGGCATTTGCGACCATAACAGAATGTCCACAGTTTTATGCGGGGGTTAAACAGCGGAAGAAACCACATCCCACTGTTTTATAAAAAGTTTATTATCAAAAATAATGATTTTCTGAATACTCTGAAAGTTCTAATTTTTATTATAGCATTAATTAGAGCTATTTGGACAAGCATCTGAGAAATCGCCATGTATTTCAATGGTTTAATTTCTTAAAAACTTCTAGTTCGTTAACATCTATAAAGTTTATAATTTTTTGTTCTTGGTATTATTTTTTTTCTTCATATAATTTTGTGATTAGTTTTTAGAATAATTTTAAGAATTCTTCGATTTTGTTGGAAGTGTGTTCTCCTATAAATAATAAAGTATTTTAATAATTTCAGAACATTGCAAAATTTTAATAATTCAGAAATGAATTTATTAATTTTTATTTTTCATTCCATATAAAAGTGTCTGATAATGATTTTGAAAAAATATAAGACTCCGTTATTATCAAAATAACGAATTATAAAATGTATTAATGACTTATAAACAGAAAGTAATCGTTGCAGATAAGAAAATATTTATACGTTTTTATTATATATTTATCATGGAAAAGAATATAAATTTTTTATTCATTAGTCTCGAAATGGAAGCTAATAAAATAAAAATGGGAGGCAATGAAATAAATTCAACAAAGAAATTATAACCACACTAAATAACAACAACAGCATAAAACTCTGCGCATTCTTTAGAAAGCAAGTTATATTATGAACGTGATTCAAGTTAAATTTCGCACAGAATATTTATAGCATCTTCCTTCGCTGTAACGATTACCGATCTTTCCTCTATATTTTTGATTGTTTCTTGCATTAATTAAAATCATGTAAACAAATAAAAGGGTCTCACCAATTTCCAAATAAACATATGATTAAAAAAATTTTCATTTTTTTTTCACTCTAACGTCAATCACTTAAATGATTTTCTATACATTATAAATGTATCAATTATTGTATTTTTAAAGTTATAAACTAACAATTAAGTCATTCACAGCTTTATATTTCGATATACAAATTATATGAAGGGATTAAACATATCGCGAGTTGTAAAGACTTCTTTGAATGAAACTGACAAAGCACTTCCATGGTAGAAGATTATGTTTTATTATTATGCAATGGAACAAAGCAGTTAAAACGTTATTGGTTTAATACATTAAAAGTCTCAAAGAAATTTTTTTGGGTAATATTTTACATTTTATGAGAGAGATGGATTTGCAAATATATATATTTTTTTGTTTGGCGCCTTGTAATAAGATATTTAAAGGTATAATATGTGCATATGGTTTAAGGTATTTACTTAGCATAAAAATTACATAATTCTATGAAAACTGTTTAATATTATATGTACTTTTTGTTACCTTGTGTATATTTACATAGGAGTATCCACACTAATTATAGCCAAACTGTTTCTTTCTGATAGCTATATCTTCTAATTGAAAAACCACTTTAAATAAAGTTTGTAAAAACATTTTATATAACCTGAGTCAGTAAATTTATTGCTGAAAATTTATAATTTATGCTGCGTAAGTCAATAAATAAGTGAAATATTGGAAAAAATTAGGAAATAATTCTTATGCAGTTTCCCCTACTTGGTATGCGGTTAATTTAATATTTTAGACATCTTAACACTTTAAACATAGAAATTTTCACTCTTCTACGACTACAACTGATAGATATGTGAAACTTTGAATTCCTTATTTTAAACCGATGAACGGTCACCTTGAGTATGATCCATTTTTCGATTGATAAATATTCCTAAAGGGAACATTAAAACAGTGCAAAATCTTGAAGAATACTGATATTCAAAGTTTCGTAACTCTTTCAATTCAATTTGTTGAAGACTTTTTTGCAACAACTTTTTGGTTAAAATGTTAGCGTGTTTGGTTGTGCGAGAATTTTCCTTTTTTATTGTTATGTATGACTAATACGATCAGAAAACTTTAAAAGAAGACGATTTCGTAATTTTTTTTACCACTGCATTTATTGACTCGAAAAAATATATATATAATTCTTTACACCTTTTAAAGGGGTTTCTTTTCAATTTGAAATGCATGCTACCTATAACTGCTGAAAAATGAATTATTGAGTCGTTATTAGAACGGATATTCTTTTTAATGCAGTTTCATTCACTGTATTATTCGGCATGTTTCAATAAAAAAAATACTAGAATTTTTTAATACTTTCAATTTATTAAGGAAATAAACAGGTTGACAAAACATAATTGAAATAAATAAAATAATAATAAAAAACTGTGTAATGATGATTTAATCAGTGTTATATTATTGGTCTTTATGTTAGTAGAGAAGTTGGCTAATATTTTTTTATTTTAATTAAATTTTATCTTACCAAAAATGGAATTCTAATTTTTCAAAAAATAATTTAAAAAAAGATAAAATACCATGATGAAACAGTTAATAAATGCGTTCTTGAAAGGAATTTTTCTCTTCAAACTAAAGATACATTTTTCTTCATCGGATAAACACAATTAACGGAATTCTTTATCCACAATTTATGACGTTCCAATAGCAGAAATTCTTTTGCTTCATAAATCATAATTAGCTTTGAAAGCGAAAAAATTAAAACAGATGTTATAAAAATGTAAATTTTCTACAAGGCCCTTGTAGCTACAAATGCACTTATGAAATAATTTCCTTGTTATAATTATTTTTGAATAGTTAAATCCTTTACTTATTTAATTTCTAAATTGATGGTCACATCCTATTTCAGACATTTATTATCAGCACAATCTTTATTATAATATAAGAAATAAATTTTCTGTGTGATATAAATAAATATTTTCAGCTATGTATCACTGTATAAAATCCTTACATAAAATCAAAATATTGACTTTGGTTGTAAGATATTTTTTTACTTTCTCATATACGAAATATACAAAGAGAAAATTTTGTAACCATCAAGAAATACAAACCCGAGATTTTGATGAGTTTCTACGTTTCAGATACCTCCCTGAAATTGAAAAATACGTTTTTGGAATCATGTCTGTCTGTCTTGAGTTATCTGTGAGAGCGATAATTCAAAAACACTTTTAGCTAGACGAATAAGATTCAGTATGTGGATTTAATATTCAGTTTGTAAATTTCTATCAAATATTGAATGAAATCCGTCCTTAGAAAATCTGTCTGACCGAGAACAAGTGGGTTATGACAACTATAAAGCATAAAGATGAAGTTAGATACACAGGCTTAGAATCAAATTTGATATAGATAAAACTGTCGATCCATATTAAATTTAGAACCACATCCTTCAACTGGATGATAACATGTCTGTACTGTTGCGCACAAGTAAACGTAATGAGTAAAAATTCAAAACTTAAGTAAATAAAATTTATTTTACAGTTTTAGCATCTAAAAAGTAGATCCCTATCAAATTTTTAGCAATGTCTCTTAAAGGATTAACCGACAATCAGTTTGCCCTTTTGAATGCGGGTGATTGCTATAACACAAAAGCGCAATGCTTTAAATAAATAATATAAAATATGTAGTATTGTTATACAAATGTTATACAGTTCTTTACCAAATTTTGGTATCATTTGGTACAAAAAATGTTCCAAAATACATATTTAATTTTCTGATACTTGTTTATTAATCCTATCCCAGCTATTAATCATCAAATTTCACACATATATGCTTTTTTTATAATCATTATACCCCAATAGTATTCAGTTAATAATGTACGTTCCAGTTTTCTCGATTATAAAACGAAGCACATATCTTTCGTTTACGGGGCTCTGAAAATAAATACCTGAGCACTCGAGACATTCAAATTTTTACCCAAGTTCTATATGGGAATGGAAATGGGAGGGGGGGGCTGTAATACCATCATTAAAAAATATAAGAGAAAATTTTGAGGGGACTACTCCCGATTACTTAAGCATAGAAAATATTTTTTTTTGTCGTTTGGAAAACAAAGCAAAAAAAAAAAATGAGTGTACTTCACGATTGAAAAAAAAAATACCTTAATCCATAGCAAAATTATGCATTCTTTTTAGTCTAGTTTATCTCACCTTATTAGCAAGATGGGAAATTTTAAATAATAGAATAAATTACAATTTAAATAATAATCCTTATAAGTATAAATACTGACAAACTTTCTGCAACAAAGATGTTAAGCGTATAAGTAGGAAAATTGATTTTTTTTAACACGCTAACTATTATATGATTTCTCTGTAGTTGTCATTCAGTGTCTTATTATTCCCTACCACATATCTAATTAGTTTATATCTTCTGTATAGCAGATAAGCGATAATAAAGAAGGCGTTCTCTTATTATATAGATGGCCCGAAGTTAGCCGTGATCCATAACAAAATACATTTTAAAGAAATCCAACTGAAATTAGCTTAATTTAAGAAACTAATAAATACTACAAGCCCTGTCCATAAAATATGATTGTCGATCCAATCATAGATTAACTTCTATTAAATACAAATATAAAGGGTGTCTCAAATTAACGCAAAATTTTAATTTGTCAACATTCATGAGTAAAGTGTTGGCAACATTATTAAAAAACCATCTGATAGTTTAGGGTTAGTAAAAATGGAGCGTTACACAATAGAACAACATGTTTCCATAGTTGAACAATATTTCCAAACTTATGAAAGTCTAATCACCACAGTTCAAAAATTTGAGAGTTGTTCCCTTGATCGTGTGATTTGACACCGCTGGACTTCTTTTTATGGGGTTATTTCAAGTCAAAAGTCTATTCCAACAAGCCCACCAGCACGCGGGCATTGAAGGAGGAAATTGAACTCTGCATCAACGAAATTCGACCACATTTAGGCAAAATGGTCATGGAAAATTTCGATAAATGAGTACATATACGACAACGGCCATGGAGGTCATTGGCCCTATGTACTTTACAATTCAATAGAAATATAACAATTTGCAGAAAAAAACAATGTTTTTTTTATTTAATCCAAATCTTGATTTAAACACGTTGTTCTATCGTGTAACGCTCCATTTTTACTTACCCTAAAGTATTAGTTGGCAAACGGGCTCCGGTGGCCTGGTGGTAAGGTCTCGGCTTCGGAACCGGAGGGTTTCAGGTTCGAGACTCGATTCCGCCGAAGAACCGTCATGTAAGGTGGTCTGTTCCACTTTAAATCCGTTCTGACCGAACGTCCTCCAGCTGGTGTGGTGTGGAGAGGGGGTGGCAGCTCAGGTGTCGTCCTCGTCATCTGACCGCCGTTCAAAATTACAAGGTCCGTCCCAAAATAGCCCTAGTGTTGCTTCAAATGGGACGTTAATATAACTAAACTAAACTAAATTAGTTGTCAAATGGTTTTACAGAGTTGCCAATACTTTACTGCAAGAATGGTGGCAAATTCAAATCTTGCATCAATTTTGGGACACCCTTTATAAGCAGGAAGGTGCTGGAAGATGTTGTAGAAGGTAAAACTCAAATGAGTTATTATCATTTCGTTTATTTATTTTATGACGGCCTTGTTGAAGGGTTTACTTTTTTTTTTGTTGTTGTTGATGGAATTTTAAGATTTTTAGACTTAACATCAGCTATGTCACGAATGCATACTGCATATTAAAGTTCTTTTGAGTTGCATGACACATAGGATTCTTGATAACATTTAGTTCATAGAACGGCATTGACGGAACAAGGCTTGTTCATTAAAGTGATCAAAATCTGATAATTGCAATTGTCGATAGAGGAACAATAAATGATTGCATATCCAAGAAAAGCTTTTAAGATAAAAGTACTTCAAGAAGAGAAACGGTTAAAAAAATTAAATTTATTTGAAATTTACGAAATCTAACGCATGCACTCCATGTAATTCTATATTGAAATTTTCCCTACTACTGAAATAAAGTGGAATATTTTTTAAACATTCTTTGCTAACTTAATCATTAAAATTAGTTTCTATCTTTATAGCTCTTGATGTACTTGACAATTCATTCTTGATATCTTCCCTTCTTTTCTTTAGTTTTTAGCATGAATAATAGATAGGAGGAACTTCATCTATTATAAAGATTGTAAAGAATAAAACTATAATACTTATTTCCTATGATATATTCATTTTTCCAAGAATGAAAATGAAGATTTGATTCAATAAGATACAATGTTTATAAAATTGACTTCATTCCAAGAACATTCTTTCCGGGATGAGTACCTTATTACTGAAAAAAATAAGGCATAAATAGCTGCATTATCAATGAATGATCCTTCTTGCTGCTCAACTTAAGCAAACTGAAAGGAGTATTTCCATTTATGCGTCCAATAATAATACCCTCCAACGGTCATTTCTTCTACTTCCAGTAGTGAGTGATCACCACGTTGTCCGCAGAGAAGTGCTGCGGTCGGATCGTTTGTCCACTGAGGGGCAGCCCTCGTAAATCAACTGCCCCTTCCACGACCCCAGTGCACAGAAGCGGGGAGCTGACAGGATGATGAGCACTCACTAAATCCCAGAATCCGCGAGTCAACATTTCATTCCCTTTTTATTATAAATATAGTATCCCCTCCTTTCCAAACACAATGGGGAATATCCCTCTGTAATAATAAGGCCCATTTCTTAATGAGATCACAATCAGCCCTCTAGAAACTGTAGTTTCCTCCTCATTTTTGTTCCACATTATTATTTCTTTCCTTCTTTTTTGTTCCTTTATATATATACATATTTTTTTTAGAATGAGGGTTCTCCAATGGCTTCTAATAAAAATCACTTCCCCCTTCCTTTCTATTATGTTTATATATTTTTTTTTCCTCAGGCAAATGAGTGTGAGTCGTAGCGCCACGACTATTTGCTCTTTCGGAGATTTTTTTTCCTCTCTCTCACATATTTATTTATTTTTTTATTCCACCGCCACCCTCCAGTAAAGAATCTAAACGTTCGAAGCTATGGATTCATCTGCATGCATTCCGATGATAAATCTTTTCTTCCGGGAAAGATCGGGGTTGAGGGGGAGTAGGAGGGACGGGTACAAACGGAAGGGTGGAGCGTAAGAACGGATATATATATACATCTTTTTTTTATTATTATTATTTTGCGAGGGCGGGAATTCGTGGCATCGAAGTTAAATGGAGAGCACGGTGAGAGTGAACGAACGAGACAAAAAAAGCTAGAGAGGGAGAGAGAGAGAGGAGGTGGTGAGGGGTAGTCAGAGAGATGCCCCCCTACACACAGCCCCGCGTGCCGTGATTCGCTGAGCCGTGCTTATTGATGACCGCCTGAAACAAGTGTTCTGCTGGAATATGAAATTGGATGGAATTAATCACACATAAGAGGCATAGGATGTCAGAGCTAAAACGAGAAGAGGAAGGGGAGGGGATGAAAGGAAAGCGGGTATATTTATATGGATATAGATATATTTAAGGGGGGTGGAAGTGGCCGCTCTTGATTATTCGCAATCCCTTGATGCGCGCTTTTCTGCCCGATTCCCGCGTGGTTTCGTATCGTGCAGGGGCCTATGCAACCACGTCTGCATTTATGATACGCGTTTTTATGTGTGTGTTGCATTTTATATCGTTCGAGGAAGTATTCTTTAATTTTTAAAACCATCCTTTCAAAACATAAACCGAGATTAAAGTTTTTATGCGTTTGGAGTGGAAGATAATTGGTTTATCACTATGCGCATGTATTTATTGTTTCAGACTTGAACTTTTAAATGGTTATTTTTTAATGAGTAATAATTTGAAATGAGCATCTTAAAGATATTTGAGATTTAAAATATTTTGAATTACTGTAACATTTATAGTTATTTATTAAAGATGTTCCCAAACTTTAAAAAATTGAGACCCCCACACCCTATTTATTTTTAGACGAAAAATTCATTCATTCATTCTAAAAGAAGTTTTATGATACAAATTAAATATTTTTTTTAAGAAAAAAGTTATTAAATCTAACAAATGTTTACACAATTTATTACGAGTTGCTTAGAAATTAGCGCGTATTCAAACTGAATTAGGCATTCATAGTAAAAAGGAATTTCTGATTAGGTAGGCGGAGTTAACATGAGTCACTTATTTGCGTATTGTGCTTTATTTTTATGCTCATCATTGAAAAATATTATTTGAAATATTCTTTCTTTATCCCACTTCAGAATATAATGTACATTTAAGACAAAATTAAATGTGTGATATTTAAAAAATAAATACGCCGGAAATGAAAATAAGCGAAAATAATTTTCTTCGATATTTTGATTTTTTTCTAGTAAGCACCCTGAGATAGTGCATTTGAAAATGGATGTTTTTAATCGTCTTCAAATTGTTTCTACTGTTTTCAAAGCATAATTGAAAAAAGATTAAATTATACTAAGCTGTAATTAAAAAAAAATATCTTACTTAAAAAGGATTTGCATTAAAGTCAACTTGCTTTAAAATAAAATTTTGAAATTCCGTCTAGTTTTTCATATCATTATACGAAAGTGTCGGTAACTAGGTGTATACATATTTGAAACAGATTTCATTTAAAATTTCGATGGTAGTAACATAATTATATGCGTTGCAAGAAATAAGAAAATTCTAAATGTATTAAAATTTACAAATAACTTCTCAAGCTTATTGTGATTTCCATGAATTAAAGCATTTTGCATTGTTATGATGAATTACAAAATTTTAAGATTTTCGTCCATTTCATCAAGAATTAAAAAAAAAATTCCAAATTTAAAACATCTACATATTTAATGACAAGAACAAATAACATTCTTTCTGGTGAAAAAATAAAGAAGAATATCTTCCTCCTTTTATAATTTTTAATTATCCGTCACTATAATTCCATTTACTTCTTATTACTGGCATTTA
>JAPMOR010085249.1:234340-248248 GCA_026543865.1 Argiope aurantia
GGCTCATGTCAGGGTCATTCTAAAGTGTTCTCTTGTTTGATCCATTTCACGTATGAAGCTGTGTAAAAACTACTACGCAATCAGTTCTACGTATCAAGTAAAAATGATCTCTCCGTTACCCTTGTCAAAGGTCAACACGTGTATTCAATCGCCACGTGACCAGAAATCCTATGTATCGTTTCTTTTCTTACTTCTGCTTTTTTTTCGAGCTGTAGTGGACGTGCCTTGTCCGCGCCTGCTTGTAAATAAATTGCTTTCCCGGAATGGATATTAAAATTAATTTAAAAATGTAAATTCTCTCCTCAGTGTCTTTGAAGCTTATATATAAATATATATTCTGGAATAAATAGAATCAAATAGATGGGCATATAATGCTTCCCAAAGGAATTTTCCAGTTTGTTTTAAAAATACCTTTTTATTATATTCTCCATTAAAATTTTGAGAGCAGCAATCTAAATTCTCTCTCAGTTTGATGAATATTTAAAATGATTTTTTAAATTTTTTATGCGATTGATTACTCGAAATTTAGAACTATATTTTTGTTTAAAATAAAGAAAGAAAATTTCTATTAAGTCTTTAAAATTCCTTTGCTTTCCAGGTTAGTAAAACATCAAATTTCGAAGATATGTCAGGACTACTTTGAACTCTCTACTTTGAACATCTAATGACAAAGATAATATCTAAGTTACTATTCATTTCTAAGATTTTACATCGCATCATATCATTTGGCGAGGCATTTTACTTTTGAGGTTTTGCTAGTGGCAATAAAATATTCAGGAATTTCGTTGTTACCGGATACCGATTTAAAGAAAATACTAACATTGCCGCTTCTGTGCTCTTTAAAGGTTGTCACATTTCTTTTTTTTTCTAATTAAAATTTTGCATTTTTATATAATTAATATTAATATTTCTTTTATGCAGTTGCCAAAACGCACCATTTTCAGATGTTTTTACTGTTGTTGAGCGTCATGATGATAAACATATTTTTAGCATGTGTAATATTCATTGTTGTTGTCATTTTATGTGAATTTTCAAAAAAGCATCGAGTTGTTTTAATGATTTTAAATATGAACTTCAGTCTCTGTGAATTATCTTTGGATTTAGTACTTAATAATTGCGAATAGGCAATTTCAAATTAATTTTTGCTTCTTTAATTTCAGTACCATTGAGTACTTTGTTTGCCAATATTAATCATCTAAAATATGATTCTTTGCGAAAATCGCGGATAGACAATTTATCGATAAATTTTATCAAATTCTCTCGCCAGTGGATTATTGAAAATATACTTCAGTTCCTCGTGTTCAGTGTTTTTTTTTTATTCTACCATGTTAAGGGGTTAAGTATGTTATGCTGAAATTCGTTCATAAATCAAACTTCAATATATGATCTTAGGGGAAGAAAGAGTAAAATAACAAACTAAAGGTTGAATGACTTTAAAGATGTATTAAAACTGAAATGTTTCTAAAGGTTTTTTTTATTTATATTACTTTTCATATTCTTCTCATTCATTTTTGATTTAAAAAAGATATTTTAATTTTGTAATGTCTCACCGTAAGAAAAGAAATAAATGATATTATATCTTTTATATCTAAATAACCTTTTGCTATGCTTACACAATTAACTATTCTAATCCATCGATCAAATGTGCGTGAAGATTAGGAACCAAAAATTGCAAATTGAAGTTATCGCACACATTTTTATCTACATAACAAAGAATATGCAGGAATTATTCTCTGCTTATCATAAAATAAATTTTATTACTCAAAAAATTGAATATTCAATATCTAATGTTTAATAAGTCTATTAAGAGAAATTTTAAACTAAAAAATATATTGAAAAACAATCAATTTTTAACACTTTTACTACTTTCAAGTCCCGAGTGGAAGAGGAATGAATGAATGAATTTTATTAATTTTTCCTTAATATGTTTCCCATTCTTTAACAACCTTTCTTCGTTATAGCGTGACATGAAAAAAAATTGTTTTCGACTTGTTGCTCATTACTGTTTATTTTTCAATTTACTTATCTATTAAAGTATCTTATTACTTTTTTTCAAACATTTACAATTCTATCAATATTTAATTTTTATTTCCTATTTTGGAAGGATTAGTCTTGTTTAAATAACTTTTTTAGAAAAAAAACTTCCGATATAATTTTTTTTATTTATAATTTAAGCAACATTTTCATATCTCTTATTCAACGCCACTCATATTTTAAAAAAACCCGATTCCTTTTTTAAAAAAACCAATGAAGCAAACTATATTAAATATTTCAACTGGAATTTTATTTATTATCAATGTAAATACTACTCTAAAGGTTTCCTGTGTGGAAGAGGAAGGAACATGCAGAGTAAGAAACTCGATGGAGATTAATTTTATCGATTGTTTGATATTTTCATTTAACGCCAATTAATACTTTGCATGGGGGTAACAGTAAATTCCATTGATTATTTTGATCAGATAATATCAATGCCAGATAAGATTATATGAGGGGTTATTTTAGGAATACTTCGTCTTTCTGAGCTGGCAATCTTCTTTCCAATCTTCCACGCCACAGAAATGGAAAAACATCTCATTCTGAGAAACGCCGGAAAAGAATAGAAAACAAGAAAGAAGGCAGAGAAAACTAGCAGAATTGAACAGGATTGGTGAAAGATTTTAGCGGGAAATCGGTTCTTGAACCTGCGACAATCAGATCGCAAAGCCAAAACTCTGCCAAGAAGGCGTCATTGCCGTAAAATGCAGGAAAAGCTACATTCAGCTTTAAGCCATTGTAAGGTGATAATAAAACTTACATAAACCGACACCTCACTTTCAAACTCGCACAACTTTTCAGCGTAGGAGGATTCAATGCAAAATCAATCCAGCATTTATCAGATTGACTTTCAAACTCCTATTTGTTTCGATAAAACGAGATTCAATTATTACAGCCAATACATCATTCGTAAGATTAACTTCCAAATATCCATATCATTTCAATATAATGTTGCTTAATCTAATACCAATTAAACATTCATCAGATTAACTTTTAAATCTCCAAATCATTCCAACATAATGCCACTTAATGTAAGACGAATCCAGCATTCATCAGATGAACGTTTAAATCCCCGTATCATTCTAACATAATATCGTTTAATATAAGACCAGTCCAGCATTCATCAGATTGACTTTTCAATTTCCACATAATTCTAACAAGAAGAGAAAACGCATGACTAAGCCAACATTCAAAAACATTCAAAAAATTGAAATTAGAAAGATTAATAGTAAGATCATTGGTAGAATCGGATCTCGAATGCATTTATTCAAATTCAAATAAGTTTATCCAAAATACACACCAATAAACTCCATTCCATCATCATTCCACATTATTCAAATCCCGAGAAGTTTATCAAAAATCCACGTCTATAAAAAAATTATTATATAGAAATAAAATCTCAAATTAAAACCACAAGAAATCTATGGTTAAATTTATAAAATAAACAATAGCTTTAAGAACTAAACTGTTAGCTCTTTTCAAAGCAAGAAGAACTATAAGAAACTGCCATCGTAATCAAAAGTTATAAAATTCCATATCGAATAACTAATATATATACAGTACAGATTCCTTTTTAAGTTCCACCCACTAATTAAGAGCACTCTCGTTCCATAGACAAACCAGATAATCCAACAATCATTCTCTCATAATTTGTATAAATTCCCCCCCAAGAAGAACAAAAATTTCTAAATAAACACAGTGAGAGAGAGAAGGCGAAGCTTTTCTTATGACTTTTCTCCTTTCTGAGTCTCATACAGACGTCCTAACCTCTTCCAGTTTAGGAAGAGAAAAAGACAGCATATGCCGATGTAATAATGTCCTCCTCGCTCTCTCTCTCTGTACCCAAAGAGAGGAGCACAGAGAAATGCAAAAGACTGCGGCGCCAAAACCCTGCCGACGCCTCTTCTTATTAAATTTGGACGCCTTAAAATTACTTTTTCTCTCCTCTCTCCGCCAACCCCTCCTCCTCCGTTTTCTTCTGGCATCTTCTACTTTTTGCCTTAAAGCGCTTATATTATTTTTCGGATCCTTTTTTCATATTAATCTTTTCTTCTCAGTGTACTTTTTGCCGTCCCTCCCTTCCCCCCTCACCTCATCCCCGGCGGTATTTTATACCGGATATTAGATACGATTATTATTTTATTCATTTTGTTTTTCTGAGTAAGAGAGAGAGAGCGTGAGCACAGCTGTATTGGAGTTTTAGATACCCAGCCAGGGCTTGGTTAGCACTTAATTGACATCAACAAAGCAGACTGTGAGGTGCATGATTAACATAACCCGTAAGATGGCTGCATTTTTTTATTTCTATTTTTTTTTTTTTTTGGAGAGTTTCGATATTATAATTTCTTTACGATTTTTCTTTTACTTTTTTTTCATCTTCCTCCTTTCATTATATCTTAATATTTTTTGAATAATTTGTTTCCGTTTCGTGACAGAATAAAAAATTTGGCTAGCTCTGAGTGTCAGACAAAATTGAGAACATCTTGAAATCTTCTTATTCTTCTTTAGATTGTATGAAAATATTTTAAAATAAAAACAGATAACTTCTGCATAAGTTTCAAAAACAATTCATTGATCATTTGAAAGCGATTTACTCGTGAAGAAAGCTTTGTTACTGGAATAATATCAATTGTATAAGTAATAATAATTGATGTTATCAGAGCTACATTGATAGATACGGAGTACATCCTTTGGCAAGAAATTTCAAATAAAGTGATACTTATTATCGATATCGATTTTCGTCGATAATACGTCCGAAAACGGTGACTGAAGCAATTATTTTTGTATGAATGGAGGCAATTCCGATTAATTCATTCTGAACTCACCAAAATCAGATTTACGAAACGCATTTTACAGACGATAAATATAGCGCTTAGTTCTAAAAACAATAAGGAAAATATAATAAGGTGGATATTGTTACGGAAAAGTCGTCAAAAGAGTGTATGATGAAAAGTCCAATAAGCGCATTTATTCCATGGAGCATGGAGTTTAGTTTTTAGTTTAGTTTAGTTTAATTATATTAACGTCCCGTTGTAAAGCAACACGAGGGCTATTTTGGGACGGACCTCGTAATTTTGAACCGCAGTCAGTTGACGAGGACGACACCTGAGCTGGCACCTCCCTCTCCACACCACTAGTTGGAGGACGTTTGGCATGACGGATTTAACGTGCAACAGACCCCCTTACACGACGGTTCTTCGGTGGAATCGGGTCTCGAACCTGAAACCCTCCGGTTCCGAAGCCGAGACCTTACCACCAGGCTACCGTGACCCATTTGACAACTAATACTTTAGGGTTAGTAAAAATGGAGAGTTACACGATAGAACAACGTGTTTAAATCAAGATTTAAATTAAATTAAAAAAACATAGTTTTTTTTCCTGCAAATTGTTATATTTCTATTGAATTGTAAAATACTCAGGATAGGATTATGTATGGAATAACACATAGGGCCAATGACCTCCATGGCCGTTGTCGTATACGTACTCATTTATCGAAATTTTCCATAACCATTTTGAATAAATGTGGTCGAATTTCGTTGATGCAGAGTTCAATTTCCTCCTTCAATGCACACGTGCTGGTGGGCTTGTTGGAATAGACCTTTGACTTGAAATAATCCTATGAAAAGAAGTCCAGTGGCGTCAAATCACACGATCAGGGGAACAACTCTCAAATTTTCGAACTTTGGTGATTAGACTTAAGTATGGAAAGACTTAGACAATAGGCATGGAAAGCTGGCAGAAAAATACAATCGATACCTGTTTAAAAGCAACACTTGAAAAAAATACAACCATCAACAATACAAATATAAAAAGTAAGTTTCATAGCACAATATCACTTGAATAGCAGCTGAAGATTCGCTCCACTTTCAACACTCCAAAGAGAGATTTTACTCGACCGATTCACTGTAATACGTTCGAGCCTTGACAGTCTCCATGACAGGGATAGAAATTTTAAGAAACAATTGTGAACTTCGGTTCTTAGAAAAGATATAGCCATAATTCTTGCATTTTCGAGAGCCTTCATTTCTGTTTCCTAAGGCGCCAAATTTGTTGCCACGTCTGGAGCCCATTCAGCATTTTATAACTTTCATCTACACAACATTCATTAAAATATCTGCAAAACAATATTTTTCACAGTGAGAATAACTGCATTGGGAAGCAGTATTACAGATTAATAAAAATATCAATGAAAAGAAAACAATAATTTAGAATTAACATTAGCATATTTTCTGGAGGATTTTCTTTTCGTAAGAAAGATAGCGAGAAGGATGTAGATATTATTGTTCGGAAAGGCCTGTTCTATGACAAATCTTAACATTAAGACTAATGTAATTGAGGATATTGAAATGTCTTTAAGAAATTTCAGGTAAAAAACAATTATGATTTAATAGTTTTGAAACATTGTTTTTGTATGCAGTTTCTAGAAATCTGAAAGGACACACTGATACACAACTGGATGGCAGAGACAGCATTGAGAGGCAAAAATTTCTTTATAACCAAAATTTACTTTCCAAACCAAGAAAACCAAAATTAACAGTGAAATCACGTGTAGAAGCCGATTTAATTACAGAGAGATGAAAAAATTAATTAACAGAAATTAAAATTAGGACATCTAAATGGATTTTCAAATTTCTCAAAATGAGTAATCAAATATAATAAGAAAAAAAATTTCTTCATCTTTCAAAAATCCAACCACAGAAACGAATTAAGAACCAGTTGAGAATTTCGAACAAATTATCTTAATGAGACAAAAGCAAAGCTTAACCATAAAAAAGCAAATTCCAAAAGAGAAGCAAGCAACAGTAAAGAATACCGCGAAAGAAAACAATACGAAAGTACTTACTCAACTAAAATATATATATATATTGAAATGTAGCAAAAATCCGCTCAAAATAAACAAAACCACCGAAAAAACCAGACGAAACTATTCAAAAATCATATAATGAAAAATTTCATTAGCATATACAAGAAAATATTAATGAAATTGCCTTACTGGAAATGATATCAATTTTTGGACATATCAGCAACATAAAAGATCTACTTGGAAAATTAGAGAGGAAATTTCCAAATTAGCAAGCTATTGCCTTCCGCAGAAAAAAATAATTCCAACTAATTAAAAGCTTTCCTTAGCCCACAAAAGTGATTAAGAATAATTAATAACATTCAGTAATATATTGACTAATTTAACTTTTTAATAGTTTATTATTTGAAATTTTTTGTCTTCCTTTCATCGTCTCCTTAATTTTCTTAAATATTTCGCTATATTTATACTAATCTTTTAATAACTTTGCACAGTATTTGGTGAAATTTATTCCTCTTAAGTTATTCCTCTTTGTTAGAGATAAATTTTTTGTAAAAAAGTTTTTGAAAATAATCATATTTTAGAATTTCTGCATTAAAAAATATTGGGAAAAAACATCTATGAAACCAAACTATACCAGTTCAATGATAAAAGTTTTTAAAAATTAGAAAAAAAGTGACATTTTTTTTTATCTAAAAAGAGATATAAAGCAAAAATCTTCTAATGTAGAGGTTTATCAAATGATTTTCTTAAAATTTTGGAGATAGTTAAAGAAATATATCACCTGGATTTTAAATTAAAAACTAAGCCTTGTTTCTGGTCATTTTTTAAGCATTGGTTTCAAATAATAAATAACACGAATTTTTCTATTTTTTTTCGCATTGTGAAGCATTAAAATAAT
This sequence comes from Argiope aurantia, assembly GCA_026543865.1. Lineage (NCBI taxonomy): Eukaryota > Metazoa > Arthropoda > Arachnida > Araneae > Araneidae > Argiope > Argiope aurantia. The sequence continues at coordinate 242,077 of JAPMOR010085249.1, forward strand.
TATAAAATATTTCGAAATAAACCGATTACTTATTCTTTAATTCAGGAATTATAAAACATAATGAGAAATTATTTTACCAAATTTGAACAAAAAAATATACATTCAATTTTGATTTATGAGGTTTTTCGTAAGAAAATGCTACCAAAAATAGGAAATTGAAGAAACAACATTTGAAGGTATAAAATAGTATTGAAACGCATTTAAACACAAATATAAAAATTAACGTAATTTGCAAAATATATATATATATAAACAAAATTCTAATGATTTTATAAAGAAACCTGTTCAAACATTAAAAATAATGATTAAAAAAATCATAATTTCGCAAATTAACGACTTTACCTACCTTAAGCCAGAATAAGGAATTAGAAACCGGAGATAAACTGTTATAGAAAGTGAAGAAAAGAATTACTAAATTTGTATCAAAATGTGGCAATAGAGCTAGAAATTCCAAGCTTGAGTACAGGAAAGAATTCGTCAACATATTTTGTGGTAGTTTCATCAAAAATGTTCGGAAAGAATTTCAGATTTCTCTGTAATATGAGTAGAGAAAGCAAAGATAATATGCCATAGCATTTTATTGAACTGATTTGATTTCTTTCCCCAGATTTTCTTAGATTTATAAGCATTTTCGGTTATTTACATTCGGCAACTTATCTATTTATTATCTTCTATAATCGGGGCTGGCTCTATTTAGAAATAATATTCGAATTTACGACATTATTATTATTAATTTTAGAGTCAGTAATTAAAATGGAATATCAACAGAAAAAAAAAGAGACACGTTGATTTTTCCCCAATAATTCACAAGATCAACAAACAAAAGTTACTAATGCAATCCTCATTTAATAATATATGTTTTGACACTTTTACGGAATTATTTGTAGTACTGGGAGAAATTAAATAATATAATGGATTTCGAGTTTAATTTTAAATTATTTTGCTACTTGATTCTTTACATCAAGTTCTGCAACAAAATCATATGTATTGAATTGGTATTCCTTTATTGAAACTGCTACTGTAAAACTAGCTACCTTGCAACAACGAGTTTTTAGCAGTGAAAAGTCGCTGGACATTTTTGTTGTTGTTGTTGTTGCGACATATTTCATATGAGATATAAAATAATTGCGTGATAAAACCTATATATTTTTCAATTCATACTATTAGTTCACACTCTCCCTATATATATTTATATATCTTGTTCAAATTTTCAATCATTAATAAAATACTTTTTATTCATCCACTCTCGTTCAAATACATTTTTTAAACTTCTAGTGGTTGACACTTGATGTTAATACAGTTTTTTAAAATATTAATTCATTAATTATTAAATTTAATCACTTTTTAATACTTTAAATAGAGTTTTAGCAGTTTGTAATGAAAATGGAAATCAACAGGCAGTAGCTCAATCCGCAAAATGCAAGGATTTCAGTATTTTTCATGTGAAGGTGAAGAATGCGAGTTCGGTTCTTGTGAAAGTAGGAATTGGCTTAAATTGTTTTTATATTACTTGTTATATCTATGCATATGCCTAAGTTTCTTTATATTACTTGTTATATCTATGCATATACATAAGTTTTTGTCATACAATTTGGTTATGCTTTTTTTTCATTCCCTAGAGCCCCAAAATGTGTCTATCTGCTTTAAATATGCCCATATATCTTGAATATTTGTAACAAGAATGTTTAATACATATGTCCAAATCATTCATAAATATTCCCTTAGTAAGCCTTTAGGAATAAAAGTAGATGTTTTCTTGTTTCATTGCTGAGAGATGCGGAAAATATCAGCAGTCTGCCTGTGCTTACTGGCAGAGAAATAAAGTTTATTCCATTCGGAGAGTTAATCGAGGATTGAAAAGAACAACAACACTATTTTGAACTCTACACTCATGATTATGTAAATTGATTTTTTTTAGTTATTGTCATTTGAATAAATTTTTTCCCCATTCATAATTCTTTTAAAAGTTAAAATTCACCATGTTTCAGAATTCTGCAAAGTTAACTTAAGGCGAACTTGCTTGTGAAAACATACTCGAAATTGGACAACAGGGATCTTAATTAGTTTGAAAGATTTTGTGTGTCATGTTGCAAAATTTTTAATTTTTGTAATCTTTTTGTACTAAAAACTGAGAGATTAGATCAAAAGCTATGGGAACTTATTGTGCTATTGGGTTGTTCGGAAAGTAATTTCTTTTTTTGTGTGTGGAAATGAAAGACAGTTTTGCATAATAAACAAATACTTTATTAAATTATATATTGACCGTTCTGGTCCAACACCTTTTGCCATCTTTCTGGTAGTAGCATAATTCCACGCTCATAAAATTTTTGGTCTTTGCTGCCAAAAAACTGATCAAGGTGGTTTTCGACCTCCTCATTTCAGATGAAGGTTTTATCGTCTAAAAAATTTAGCGAACCAGTTCTGGCACTGGCGTACTGTCAACACACCTTCTCCATACACATCGGTCCATTTCTTTCTGGCTTGAACAGCATTTTTACCCTTTCTGTAGTAAAACAGTAAGATATGTCGAAAATGCTGCTTATCGCTCACCATATTTAAAAGGGCACCAACCAAAAACTACTGCGTATAATTAATTGGGATTCTTCACACACAAGCCATGCTATATGAGCTCTCAAAGCATATAAAAATTATACGGCTTAAATGTGAAGTTAGTTGCAAAAAAAAAATACAATTAAATCCTCTGTCGGGAAAAAACGAAATTACTTTCCGAACAACCAAATAATTATTATATTTGAAAATAATCTTATGAAATATATTTTCTTAAACCTTTCTATGATTCCAACAACAATTTCCCTTTTTTGTTGTTGTTGTTGTTGAAAAAGTAGCAGTTAATATTTAAATTGAGTGATTTTATTCAAATACTATATTTATATTTAGAATTGAGCAACAAAAAATGCCAATGTGAAAGGTTTGGTTTTACAAAGTTGGTAGCTGGAGTTACTATACAGGATCGTTTAGCTTATTTAAAATTCTCTGTTCGCTTGGCTTTTTCTCCAGGATTTCATCATAACATAAAAATTCATTTTCTTGTGGCGGATAAATTACCCAATAATATTTTGGTGGAGCAATCAGGAAATGTTTTCGATAATTTTTATATTTTACATTGATGAAAAATCACTTTGATTTGTCAATCGTGTTGATATAAATATATAGTTTTCAGGATGAGATAAACATTAGTACATTTATAATTACAAATTGCATAAAGTAAGTGAAAAATATGCACTTTCAATCAAAACTGGGCATCTCCAATGTTCATTCGCATTTGCCAAAAAAATTACAGAAGTTATTAAGACTTATTCCACACATCAAAAAAAAATTAAAAACTGATTTCTGAATTATTTTTTTGCCTTTTGTGATTGTTGCAATCAATAAAATGAAATATTACTTAATCACTTTTTCCTTATTTTGGAAAAAAAAATTCTTAAATATTCTTAACAATCTAAGGGAGAATTTTAAAAGGTCGTTCCCCACATCCACTATCAAACAGTTCTAAACGCTTATTATGCTTCCAATAATTAACGAATTGCTTATATATCAAGAATTTTTATTAAATTTCAACATAATTTCTCTTTATCCACTTGCCTTGTTTCTAAATAATGTGTGCACATTCCATTTCCATTTAGGAAGCGAAAGTGCCATTTGTTTCGATTTATCAAAAGCAGCTCCACTCCATCCTTCCATCAGGAGCCCTTTCCAAACCAAATTAAACCGTTTGCTCCCTCAAATCAATCACGGCTATTGGCACCCGAAGAGGATCTATGAATTCCTAACGATACCCTGCAGAATACCGGACGATCTCTCCGAGGAAACGAGAAGGATGAAAAAACAAACACGTAGGGAGGGAGGTAAGAGAGGAAAAAAAACCCGACGAATAGCAAACGTCGATTTGCCGGCACCCCTCCTTTCGATCATTCGCCGACACGTAATGCCTCACTATGAAAATTACATTAACATTTTCTTTCTGGGGCCCATAATTCTTGACGCTCCTCGCCATCCATCTCAGTCCACTTATTATTCCTCGCCCCCCCCCTTCCCGTTCGGAGAAAGGGTATGGAAAAATCAAGATGAACGCGCCGAGTCAGCGGCACTGACTGCTTGTTCGTCTTCAAGGGTTGCAAAAAGAGATCTGCCAATCATGCCTATGGAATCATGCCGAAGATGAGTTTAGAAGGAGAGAGTTGATGGCCTTAAAGAGAGATATTAAGAAAAATATTGGGTGGATCCCAGATGAAGCTTATTTATTTTATCTGCTGATGTAGCGCCAATGATGAGTATTCCTCCATTTGAACCGACCTAATTAAAAACCTATTCTGGATTGATTGATCTAAAAGACATGAAGAGAGTGTTTATGAGAACTATATAGATTCATTTTATCATTCTAATTAAAAGCTAGTTTAAAAATTTGTGGTCCAGTTTAAAATTCGTACTAAAACAATTAGAAAATCATTAACTTGAAGTCAAGATAGAGTATATTTTTCGTTAAGACAGAATATGAAACAAATATTTACAACACGACAGGTGAACTATTAAGTTCTAACCTTAACCCTACAATGCATCGTGAAGTCATTAATTACACATTTTTGTTTCCAATTATAAGCTTCAAATTACTGTTCCAAAGGACAATAACGAATGTTTGAAAATCTTTTTTTAACCGCTTTTTGATAAAAATTCGTGTAAAAGACTAATACTGCGGCAATAGTGGTACCAGAATTAGATTTAAATTGGAGAACTTGAAAAGATACTAAGATGTTTGTTGTATCAAAAATTATACCATTGAAAATACTATCAAATTTTTTTTTCTTGCATTATAAAAATATATTAGTAAAAAGGGGCTTTTTTTTATCAAAGAATTGTTATAATGTGATTTGTGTAACTGGAATATTTCATGATGCAGCCATTTGGCATACTTTAATTTCTTTTTTTAATTTCACAATAAAAATAGTTAAAATTATTTTTAATAATTCTTTTAAATTATATGCAGTTAATCAAAACGCACATAGTTTTTGCAAAAATAAACAAATAAATAAAATTCAGGCATTTTATGGTTAAACAATGGCATGTAAATTAGTTTTAGAGATTTAGAAAATACTGTGCCTAGGTTCTAAGAAATGTTTGAATAATAAAAAGAAAAAATAATAAAGTAAAAAAAAAAACTTGCTGCGAAGTATTTAATCGTGTGTATTCAAAATAATTTCTTAGCCTGCGTTTACAAAGGGTTGAAAGTCTATTTACTTTCTATATATTCAGAGATTTTATAAGGAATTCACCCTGCTCTATTATTACTTTATCTAAAAAACAGCAGTTCTTTTCACAATGGTACTAAATTCTTGATATTATTTACGAATTTTAAATCTAAAACCGATTAATAATAATTTAAATTTAGAGAGAAATTAATGTTCTCTAATGAATATGCAATTAACTTTTTGCCCGAATGCCATACGTGCATCGATTTATAGAATTTCGATAATTGTAAAAAAAAACATTCATAACGAATATAATTCAATTACTTCGAATACATAGATAAGTGAAGCATTAAATGGATTTCCATTTGAATCAAAATAAGAAAATATTCCCAAAATAGAAGGGGTCATCTTATTATATGGCAAAGAAAAGAAAACAGTTAGGTGGTTAAGGCACACATTGTCAAACACAATATGCATTAAAGTTTACTAATTTGAAACAAAATGACTCTGAAGAAGCAGATGTATAGATTACTACAATTTTTATGTGTGAATGAAAGAATTAATTTTCCTTATTTTCCTTATTTAAAGAATTAATTTCCTTAATTTTCCAGCAGATCTCATAATAGGAAAATTCTAAGAAACTAATTATAAACAACAACATTTTACATAAAAAATTTTCAGCAAATTGTTAAATCAATATTTTGTATTTTGATTTCATTAAGCGAATTTTGAAAATAACAGATATTCACTACCTGTACTTATTTTATTGTAAAACTTAAGTAAAAACCTTGGAATTTGGTTATTGGAATTAAATAAAATTCATTAATATTTTAGCATATATTTTCCTAGAGAATTGTTTAGTAACTTCATAGATATATTTAGTATTTGAGGTACATTAACTCTTGTTTTAGGAGTGCTTAGCACACACACACACACACACACACACACACACACACACACACACACAC